>JAYRBW010115557.1:0-17601 GCA_036023295.1 Invenusta paracnida
CAAAACTATACATGCAATGGTTAGAACTATACATGCAATAGGTCAAAGCTATACATGCAATGAAAAATCTTAGAAATGTTGAATATATTACTATACATGCAATGGAAATACATAGAGATGTAATTACATTGGAATGAATGGGTTAAATATATTAACAATCTATTATTATCGTAATCAATCGTAAGCCAAGAATAATAATGCTACAAACAAGTAGTATTAAGTGGAGCCATTAAGTGCCACTTTTTGGGTATTGATTATGGAGCCCTGTTTCACGATAGCCAACAGTTATTTAGGTTTTAGTGGCTTCTAGTACGAAGCCAACACGAACCAAGTGAAAACAAATAATATTATTTATTTCTTAGTTGATTTCCAGACATGTTATTTTTGCAAAAAATTCTTCGTAAAATTGACCAATATTCAGCGTATTATTTAGAGAACCAACAATAACGAGTGAGGTTTCATTCGAACCAGACTGACTTCGTCTAGTGCCTTTCATAGTTCTTAACTCGTCTATATTGGTAAATAACTTTTTGATTTTTAACCTGTTTTTCCTCTTTGCTAATGGCAGGTTTTTTATACGCAGTTTATTTATTTATTGTATAAACACCGCGCTTTTTAAAAACAAATAAAGTTTTTTGTATATATTTGTATTACAGATATTAAATTTGTTAATATTACAATTAAATTGGTAATATAAAGGTAATTGAAATTGATACATTAAATCTGAATACGATATATAAATCAATAAGTATATATATATTTATATATATTTTTTTATAAGCTATATTTTATAAGTGATAGCGGAGTCAGATGCGTCTTTTTCTACTTCAAAAGAAACTCGTTCATCAATCGATGTCAATACTGACTTTCCATTTTTTTTTTAGAAGATTGAAATACTGTCTTGCATCGTTGTTCAGAGGAAACGTTGACTCAATCAGAGGTCGTATTTTCTGGGAAAATTGAGAAATTCATTTTAAGTAGTAAGAGAAAAGTCCTGTTATGCGGCGTAATGAGGCTATATTGTCCGGCATTGGAAGATCTCTCAAAGACTGTAAACTTTCTAAGTCTGGTTTCAGAGTGCCATTAGAAATATATAGTATATCTAAGGAACTGGATGGAGGTTTGAGATAATAAACGTTCGTCTTGCTTGAAAGTAAGGTTCAATTTTGCATCTGTTTCAAAGAAGGTGTAGAGATTATCATCGTGTTCTTTTTGGTTCATTCCACAGACCAATATATTATCGAGATAGGCGAACGTGTCTTTTACTTCACTCTTGCTTACAACCTTGGCCATGATTCGCTGGAAATATGCTACTTCATTTATGACTCCAAAAGATAATTGAGTAAACTGAGACAATTTACCGCTTGCTTCAAACGCTGTGTATGGTTTGTCTTTTTCTTTTATTGCTATTTGATGTTATGCGCTCTTGAAATCCAACGTGCTGAAATATTTATATTTGAAAACTGATAGAGTGAGGTCATTGATATTTGGGAGCGGGTAGGCATCGAGTTGATATAACAATTTACTGTTTGTGAATAACCGATTACCATTCTTTTCTTGTGACGTTCATTATATTAGTTGAGATCTAGACTTGAGCCCTCCAAGGCGAAGTCCTGGGTTCAATTAAATCGTCATTTAGAAATGGTTCAACTTCTTTTTCAATGAACTTTTTGTCAACTTGGTTGTATCTTCTTGATGCGGAGGCAATAAGCTTGAAGTCGGCGGAAAGATTTCTAAATGGTTCTGGCAAAGGCAAAAGTGATTTAGCTACACCACAGATAGTTAGGTTGGGAGCTGAACCACCAAAGATAAATTTAACTTTTTCATATTGTTGCACAACATTTTTTCCTGGTATCATGTCATTATTATTATTATTATAATAAGTAGAAATAATTTTTCATCGAAATTGACCCCTTTTCAAAAGTATATAAAACCTTTTCAAAAGTTTATGTTAAGTGCACTTTGTTCATTAGCGCTTGGTGATTACGGTGATACCAAAAATATGCCTTTTAATACATTATAGCTTGATTTATTAGTTGTCAAAATGGGACTATTCCTTAACATTAATGACTAGAGCTGTTAACATCGCTCAAGCTAATTTCTGACGCTCTTGTTCTTGGCTTGACGATGCTATCGCATTGTCTAATAAATTCTAAATATTTATTTTCAATACTAATAATTTAAGAATGACCATGGTATGATTTTTCAATCTAAAAAATAATGACAAATGTATTTTTAATCAAATAAAAATTGAAATAATAAAAATTAAAATGTGTGTATAGATTATTTACAACAAATTTATACTTAATAGGTCAAGTACTATTATAATGAAACGAGGAATAATAAATAGTGACTATATATTTCAATTAATAAAATAAAATAATAAGAATATTTTCTAATAATAAGAATAATATTATTTTATATTTTAATTAAAAAAATCTACAAACTAAAGTATTTTATCCAGTATTAAATTTTAATACCTCTATTATACGTAATTTGAATTTGATATAATATAAATCATGTTTATTGGAATATTGCATAATTTGAAAAATTTAAATACTATTTTAAATTTCCAGACAACAATGTATCAATTTGCGGGTATGCAATTAGAATCAATAATCATTTGGTAATTCAATACATTCATAAGTAACAATAAAATATACAGTCAACAATATAGAAGTTGAACATATTTCGATTGTAAGATTGCTGGAATCAAAGTTTATCGTATCAAATTTAATATCCAAGAATGTACGTGCTATTTGTGAATTGTCCTTAGAATTCGAAAGCGTTTTGTGGTCTTTTATCATTTTGTAGATAGGGTAGCTATTTCTCCTTATTTTATGACAACTTTCGCATATTTTCCAGCGTTTACGCTTGCTGATTGTTCCGTAAATCTAGATTTCAGCACAGAAGATACTCTTTCTCTGTCTTAACATTTTCGCTTTCGGTCGTATCTTATTTATTCACATTAAGCCTTTTTGTTACCATTAAATTGAGCAAATTCTTCGTTTGTTTACACGAATTTTTGTTATACGCAGTGATTCATGTAAAATACATATCTTCGAAAGTTTGGCTTCAGTTGATAATCTCGACATAAGTGTGTCAAAAGTAATTTTGTCGAATGAAGCATACCATTGGGCGTCATGTCACTTAGCCTTGTCTAATCTTATCTTGTCTCATCTCACTTCGCCTTATGACATACAGCCTTGTCGCGCCATATCTTATTTCGTCATGTTTTATGTTGTTCGAATTGATGAACTAATTAAAGTAAACATTAATAATTAAATTATTATCATTGGTTGGACTGAGTTGTCCCTAAAAGATATTTTCGCAGATTCGACAGCTTATTTATTCCTATTTTAGCGTCTTTGTTCGCATTTAGAAAAAAATAATAACTTTTACTATTATAGAACATCTGTACTGGTTGCATTTCCAATATCCTCTTGCATTTATTGTGTAGTTAATTCTAAACAGAAAACACTATTGATTTGTAAAGGCAAATTTAAAGAGCGGTAGTTATAAAAGTCTTGACTAGGTAGACACTTAAAATTAAGTATTTTCTACTTTTTTAGTAGTTATAACAGAATTTCCAGACATGTCTAAGTCAGACAAGATTATAATAAGTCAGTGTAAAAGTGCCAATTTGGTAGTTCTAAAAAACAATACTTGGGTAGTCATGTCTAAATTCGGGTAGACTATGAATAAGCAGTCTTGCAACAAATTAATATGTGATTAACAAATATATGAACAAATATGTGATGCAGCTGTTGAAGGCGGAAGGAAACTAATCTGACGTTAATGTGATTGCGTAATCCGAGTAATGTGAAACATCGCAAACGCAAGAGGTGATAAAACGACGTGATAAGTACCCTACCATTCACTTTTTCGTAGCTTTGAGTTTCTAAATAATTTTCGATTATCCTTGTGTATCAGATTTAAGTACACCTCAAATGAAGGAACTCAGGTCTGAGTTCTGAATGTGTTCATATTTATTTTCGTACAACGACACTTTTGAAATTTTTGGTTGAAAACTCAAATTGGATTCTAACATATTTTGTTTCTTAACTATGTCACTCTCTATGACAAAATTAGTTCTCATTAACGTGAACAATGTTTCTCTGCCGCGTAATAAATAGTACTAAATAATGTTTAATGTTGCTGCTTTTTCGGAAAATTACAGTCGAAGTTATGGTAAAGTTTCAGCATATCTTCAGTGTCTACTTCAAGATATGTCTTTCTTTTTAATATTTAGGATTCATTCTTTAAGTTTACAGACCATTTTTTCAGAATTTTGTAGATTGTAGTAATTCTTTATCAGTAATAATGTTCGTATTATTCTGAAGTTCTTTCACACATTGAAACAGAGGAGCACGAAAATATACTAACGATGCTAGTGAGTATTATTCGTTATCTAGTGTTTGAAGTTTGGAGTAAAAATAACGCAAGTAATTGTTTAAAACATTTTTGGAATTTTAGACATTTTAATAAATTCTTTTCACCAAGAACGTTAAAAATAATTTCAATGATCTTTTGATGTGTATCTTTTTCAATTTTGGAATATATCCCGCTTCAATTATTCAATTATTTTAATTGTTTCTCCACATCATTTGGGATATTTTAGAGCTTTACTTATCCTCAAAATAATTTGAAAATTGTTTGGAAAGTCACAGATTTTTTTACCTTGATTCGTTTGATACCATCGCCGGATAGTTATTCACCTGAAAAAGCGTATATGTATATGTGTATAAAAGAAAATCTACGTCTGTGGTTTCCCCATATAATATTTAATAGTTAAAATTCTTACAATAATTCCTTACCATTGCTATACCCATTAAATCATTGGTATTTTATTATATTGTTTTAATATTCATGAGATTTATATTTATGTTCAATATTTATAATCAATATTTCAGTCAAATTCCATTGCCCAAATCTTCACACGTATAAGATTGAGGTTGGCTGTGTAGAAGAGGACTACTGCAAAGAGTTCAGTTGTACATGCCAAGACGGCTACTTTGGAAATCCACCGGAGACACTGTGTGAGAAGTGTAATACTAGCAAGAAGTGTCGAACTAATGAGAAGTGTGAAATGGACAAATGTATTTGTCTAGCTGGATATAAGAGGCCGAGTCCAACTAAAGATTGCGTAATAAGTGAGATTACATTGATAATAAGTAGCATTCTTAATAAATAGGGGTTCTCATGTGTATTTTGAAAACTTAAAAACATATTTATCCGATAAAGACCATAATATAACCTTAACAAGATTCACGAAGTGAAAAATTATATTTTTAAATCAATATAATATTACAAATTTATAAAATAAATAATATTTATAGGAAGTATTTAGAATTATAATAATAGTTTTATTAATTTTATTAATTGACAAACAAAAATTGCTTGATTTGTGCTATTTTTGAATATAAGGGTGTCAGAAGTGGAGAGGGGGAAGCAGCGGGACAAATTGCTCCATTTAACTATTCTTAAACCGGAGACCACCGACATATAGATAACAAACATAAATATTATGTTGCATACAACATATATGCAATTCAACGTAATTTAAATCAATTCAATAAGCTAGTAAAATTTATATATAGGTAGGTATGTATATGTAGTTATTTTACTTTATAGATGATCTTAGAGATTTGATAGTATTCCTTTTCTTTGTCAGATATTCTTATTTATTGTTGAACACTCAGTTCTGGTTAGCTTCTACTACTAGTAGTGAACGCTATTTCGGTTGCTTGAGGCGTATTAAAAAAAAGCTTTTACCAGCTTCCCTGAGTCAAGAGCGTCTCAACCATATTATGCTGCTGAACTTATGCAAATAAAGAGAGGAATCTTTGAGTTTAGTTGAAGTTGCCAATGATTATGCGATGATCTCGTAGCATCAACTTTAGAGTTTTGTGGATTTGAGTAAACATTCATTTTACAATCATATTTTAACATTACGATTAACAATTACAAATAATAAAAATGTGGTTCTCCCTTTGCAACATGATATAATTATAAAAGAAACAGAAAGCCTGTGTTTCTGTAAAAACGTTATTGTTTACCATTTTTTTAAGATCATCTCCATAACATAACATAACGTGTATTACAAAGAACAAATTAGAAAATTTGTAAACAATAAAGTTTTTACAGTAACACAGACTTTCTGTTTCTTTTATAATTACAAATAACATTACACTTTATCTCAGGTTTACGATAAAGTTTATTTACAGTATAAGTACATATAGCTTGTAAATAGTAAAAATAAATAAAAAGCGTATGTTTAAAGGGCCACTAAAATATTTGCTCTCCCCACGGGCAAGCTTTTCTACCATGACCCAAAATTGTACACGCATAATAAGTCATACTATATTCCTTTTTGAGCAGCCTCAGCTATGGTTATATAAAAATTAGTTACACGCCCTTGATCTTTCTATGTTTACTAAATGCAAGAATTAGTAAAATTACCGTTTTAAAAATATTCATTTTTGACTAATTATTTCTTAAAAATTCTCAATTGCAGCTTGTGTACCTCTATGCCACCATCTCGCGAAATGTGTCAACGGTATTTGTAATTGTGAGGAAGGGGTGGAGGGTGATGGTGTTGAAAGGTGCGAAAATCACTGCCCTCAGTGTCATGAACTGGCCACTTGTGATTATTTTGGTTACCAGTACAAGTGGTGTAAATGCCTCGGCGACAACTTAGCGGGTGATGGTTATAACAGTTGTGAAGAAAGTAATTATCTGCATTTTTACTAGCTTAATGAAGATGTTTTATATATATATATATGTGTGTTTTATTATGAATTATGTTTATTGAAATGTCTGTTTAATTTTCTTCTTCTTTTAAATTAGTTATATTTATACATTTGTCAATATATATATATATATATATGTAATAATTAGTCACTCTCCAGTCAACAGAGATGGCTAAAGATATACTAAGTTAAAGTTGAAGTTGAAGTTTCCAAGTTGGATTCAAAATGTTACATGCGTTTCCATACATGTTGAAATGTTAGAAAATAGGGTTTATAGATAAGTGATAAAATTCGATTATATTTATTTTACCTATATGACTGTTAATTACTTATACGCTTAACTAAGCTTATATTATTTTCATTTATTATATTAAAAAATTTAATATACCTTTTTTCTTGAAAAAGTCAACTTTACTACATAAAATATATTAGATCAATAACATTTTCCAGGTTTCACTAGTTTTTTAAGCTAGTGATCAACCAGCTTAGTATACAATACAATTACAGTAAATGTATATGATAAATATTTACTACTATCCATCTCAACTATTTAAATGTTTAGTCTATGTTCATTAAAAAATGCATTAATAGTATTATGGACTCTATGTAAATTTTCACAATATGCTTGTCTTAATTTATGTTTAGCTAATTACATGTCTGATAAAGATTGAGATTGGTATATTATACTTACTTTTTATTGCTTGTCATGATCATAATGGTGTTTGATATTTAAATTGACATGTCTTCGGTTAAAATGTACATTCCAAAGATTCTAAAATACTCTTATATTGGGGGTAAGACAATTTTTCAAGAAGCATATAATGTGAAAATTTTTATATCAGATGCGACCTTAATTTGCACTTTAATAATTTTAAGATTGGGAATGACAACATTTCTTATATTTGCGATTCGATACCCACAAATTTTAAAAATACATTTAGAAAACGAGGCATTTATATAATAGAGAGGAATAAAAACATATTTGAAATGCTTTTTGCAGTAAACAATTATACATTTTGGTACGTATTTAAAATATGCATTATAATATTGAAGTAGTATAGTATATTTTGTTTTTTGCAGTTGACACTACGAGTAAACCTACGAATAATTTCAGTAGTACAAGTAAGTTAATACATAACTATGTTTGTGATAAGTATGCCCATATTAATTGATACATAGTTATTGATACAATCTTTAAAAAGTATAGATATATAGTAAAGATATTTTTAATCAACTACCAACTTACATGTAAAGATATAATGTGTCTTATTATACTGTTAAAAAAGAAAATGATAAACATTGAAATAAATATATAATAACCTTTATGTAAGCATTAATTAAAATTAATCAATGTTTTTTATTACAATTACGCATACATAACAAACATAATATTTTAATTTATTAATACATTCTTAAATCAAGTCAACACAAAATTTGGTATTTGTAACCTAACCGTTAATAGGTGACTTATCCTGCTAATATTATATACATTCTGGAAAATCGCAATGTACTCTGTATTATGTTTTGGTGTCTAAGATAGTTGGACTAATTCTAAACAATGTTGATCCGCAAATAAAAAAATTGTTTTCCGTATTAATCCATCTAGTCTTGTATTTTCAAATTGAATTATGATAATGATTTAATGCTAATAAACATAAAACATAATTGGTATATATTTTTAATATTTTAATTTTCATATATCTACTTCACATTTTACCGTCAATAGTGTATTATATTCAATTTTTTATCTATGTATATTGTATTTAATAATCTTATTATGTTTGTACATATTAATTCGAGTACTTAACAATAAAACCTAAAATAGCGCGTGAGCGTAACATATCAGGGGAAAACATATACAAAACATCTTCGGCAGTGGACTCAAAGTAAAAGCACCAACTTTGGAATACAAATGGTATATGAAGAGAACTTAAAAACCACCACGATTACTTTCATTTTCGTGCCATTAACTTAAGTGGAATAAATCTTAATAACATAAAAACGTTATAGTTTACTTCAATATTAAAACTGCAAACCGTTAAGTTCCACATTGAGATTGAAGTCATTCCTGTTTTTACCAAGAAAAGTTAAATTACGTATATGGTTAGAGAAATACATTTATTAAAGGAAGCTGGCTTCAAGTTTCCAGGAAAATAACGTTTTGAAGTCAGACACTCGAATTAATTCTACCGTACAAGAGATGCATAACTTCTCTCTTTTTACCAAAGAATATAGAGTTGTGTTTTTGCAATAATGTGGATAGTCTTCTATTGAAAATAGGAACTAAATAATACAGATTGGCGTCCATAGTTGCAAAATAAATTTAAAGTTAACCCTGTTACATATTGAAAATCTTGATAGTTCTTTTCCAATTGGCCACTTTCCAAAAATGACATAACAGTATGAAAAAATTAAATTTTGCATTGAAGAAGATGGCTTATTACAAATACCAAGGGATAATTTGAGCGGACCTTAATATGGTTACTACCTTGCTTGGACATAAGAGTAGGTATACAAATTTCCTATGCTTCATCTGCTTATAGAACAGCCGTTATAAGAATGTACACTGGCTAATGCAGAATTGGCCTTTGAGAGAAGAGGTTAACTTATCTTCGACACAAACTAACATTATTGCAGAACCTTTGCCTATAGTTAATGAAGCCAAGATCATTTTCTCACCACTACATTTTAAATTGCTGTACATAAAACAATTTGTGAAAGCTTTGAATAAAGATGGTACTTGCTTTAAGTACATTATATTTATTTTTACAAGTGCATTTTTATTCTAATTATTCAAACGTTTTGAAAACTGTTGTACTACTTTATGCATATAAGTAAAGGTCGGTATACTATGGGAAATTAAAAAAAAATAGGTTTGATGTTGCAAAATGGATTTCCTTTTTAACCAGATTTAGCATATCAGAATCATACAAAAGCCGGTTTATCTTAGACACGATCAAAAAGAATATTTTAATTTTTAAACAGTATTTATTATAGGTTTCATATAGTATTAATGACAAAATATATTACATATGTTTTCGTCAATAAGAAAAATATACTGATATAATAAAATAGTTCGTCTTCATTAATTTGGGCAAATGTCAGCTGATACACTCTAGTATTTAAACACTATTTCAGCCAACTGGCCTTTCATATTGTTATTGCTGTGCATCGCAGCCGGATGTATGTTACTGGGCTACCTAATTGTGAAGAAAAACAAAGTCAAGATTTCGCTTTCAGGAATATTTCGGGACAACATTACGTAAGTAATACATTACAAAATATATATTCAAAACTTATTTCTTTGAACTGGTCAACTTGTATTCATTAAAAATACTTTATTTGATAACTTTGTTTGCGTTATTTTAAATAACAATGCCAGAGTGCACCACATAGAGAATTTATCTTTGGAATTTTATTTACAGGGTGATCAAAAGTTTCTGTGCACTTTACATAAATAATATATTACAAAATAACACAGAGATACAATACAATAACAGTTACAATTCATGATTAAGACTTACATTTAAATAAGATGTTGGAATTGATCGACACCTATTTCCACAGATTTAACAGCACGTTTCACCATGTTATCGGACCCTGTCAGCCATGTTTCTTCAGTAACATTTCCAATAAACTCCACAATGTTCGCTTTTAATTCGTCAATAGACCACGGATTATTTATGTAAATTTTACTCTTCACTGCACCCCATAAGTAAGGCGGCCTAATGTCTGGACTTCGTGGTGGCCATTTGTTTTTGAAGATAATGCGATCATTGAAAATGGATTTCAGGAATTCCATTGTTGTTCTGTGGTGGTTTGACCTGTTGCCCCGTCTCGCTGAAAGTAGGCAATTTGTTTCTGTCTCTTGCTGTGACAGCTGAGCTACAAATAGCTGAAGAATTAATGTTAGGTATAGTTTGGTATTAATTGTGGTCCAATAATTTTTTTCCTCGATAATACACACCAGACGTCAATGTTTTCGTCGTGAAGAAGAATTTCCCTGATTTCATGCGGATTATCAGACCCAATATCTGTTTCTCTGGGAATTAAGGTATCAGCATTTATGTAACCAGGCCTCATCAGAAGAATAGGTCTTGTCCAAAATACCTAATCCATCTACTAAAAAGTAATTTAAAAACCAGGTACAGTAATTCAACCTTTTCTTCAAGTCAGTTTCCAATAAGGCGTGAGTTATTTACAATAATTTTGCAGGGATTCATTTTAAGTGCGCTGATTGTGCGCTGCCATACGAGACTCCTGCTTGTTGTAAAAAACTACGAATAGACTTATACTTGAACTGCGGCCTATTCGATCGTAAATTTCCTGAACTTTAAGCTCATCGAAGATGTTCGTTCTAATATTTGTCTTTAAAAAATTCAGATGTCTTAAATATACTCGTATTGAAACCAATTATGTTCGAAGTTTAGAGGTATGTAAGCCAACTTCATATATTGTAAATCACAATTAAAATGAACATTTTAAATTATTATTTTCGGTAAATAATATTATAATAAATATGTTAAGAATATATTATCACATTATGAAATACAGGTATATAATTACACTATTTCAGTTGTATATTATCACTGCTAAACAACAAAAATTAATTGAATTTTTATCAGCTTTTCCAATAACAAAATAATTATCTATTTAAACTTTACACATAGAATATTGTATTCTGTTATTAAATACATTTTATTTTGATGAAAAATGGTTCTAAAAAATGAATGCAACTTTTTATAATTATTGATGCAATTAATATATGTAATTTAGTAAACCACCAATTTTATGTATTATTTTTGTGGCACAATATAGCGATTATTAAATTATTCACAATTACTTTATTTTATTATACAGTGAATCAACAGCAATGGTAACTCAGCTTTCTGTTTCGGCTACTATGAAATCAGTTGTAAGTTCTCCAAATATGTGTATACTATCAATTTATTAAAATACCATCAGTTCGAGGATCTAAATAAATTTTTGAAAAAATAATTTATCATTTTAATTTCTTGATAACTTTTTCCAACTTTAACCTTTTTAATATAAAGTTTATTTAATATGTTCTAAGTATATATATTCTTTAATATATAATACCATGCTTAAAAAGTCAATGTTATGATAGTATAGCATGTACATAACAAGGTTACGAAAGAATACGCAATTCAGTTACACAATTTGTAGGCAAAAATTATTTATTGAATCAAACGTGAGATTTTAATTGTTTTCTGTTGAATATATTACATATATTGATTGATATTCGATAAAATGCAGGCAAAATAAAAACACTATAATTAAATTTCCATACAATTACAATTCAAATTTAGTACCAAAATTATTAAAATTAATTTGTTTAAAAATTTAACAGCTATAAATAATTTTCTTTAATTATTACATTACTGTAAAAGTATAAAATATAAAATATACTGGATACAACAGAATTTATATAAAAAAACTATTATTTATACCTATGCAGAGTATATGATTGTATTTGAGATAAATTATGTTTATTTATGTATTTTATTTGGGAATAATTTTTTAAAGTCATGACCATATACACACACACGCATGTATACACTATGCACTAAAAAGAATGACAAAGAGAGTTGTTAGGACGCACTTAAAATAGATAAACTCGGTTAAAAAGCTAATACATTTCGTCATTCAATCGGTTTAATAACGAATTACATGTCAGTCAAATAATGTATTTGATTGCAATAATTTAATATATCATCTAGCATAGCTACAAGATTTCATTTAGTAATAAATATTTCCCATTTTTGTCAATTTGTGTATTCCACATAAAAATGTAATGTTTATTAATCCTTTTTTTAGGGAAAGTCAATAAATGTAAATATTGATGAAAGTTTATGAGGTATATAGTCATCCCTAAAAAAAGTGTTGTATTAAATTTATATAACTTTGAAAGATTTGTAATAATCTAGTTTATTCATATAATAACACATATGTAATATTTAAATACAAAATAGCAATGTCAATTAATGTCCAACTAATAATATATAAAACATTATTAGTAGTCATTATCCGCCGTAACAATCAACTCCAAAACATAAAACAAGCGCATAAGTTTTCTGTTCAACTAGAATATGACTTTGGTCATATTTTATGGATATTCATTTGATGGATATACTGGACATCTTAGTAAGTTAAATATTTCATGTGGTATTTCAGAGATACAGCGAATATAGCGAAGCATTACTTACCTTGTGAACAACTTGATGTTACTGTTTCAAACATTAAATAATGTTATGTCCCATTTATTCTATTTATACTATTTATGTCCAAGTCACTCACTGAGTCGAATGACTACTAGAAGGTATGGAGAGTCTTTAGGGAGAGCGTGTCGGTAAAATATTTGTCTAAGTCTTCAATCTACAACAAATTGATTAGCGAGAAATTAATTAGAAAGAAGGCGATTGGTGATATTATTATATCGAACGCCTTAATAACCTTGTTAAGGCTGAACAGAATAAATTTCGCAAGTCGAATCTTTATCGTTATATTAAGATTTAGTATAGTAGATGTCAATAACCACGCATGCAGTAAATGATTTGGGTTAAAAAGCAGATTGGATAACATCAGACTTGTTAAGAAAAATTTTCTTAGAAAACTCCTTCTAAAACTTTGGCTGTAGTATACAAAAATATCTCACATGAGTGTTGTTGCGTTTGTGTATTTTATTTGTGTACTTAAAAAAAGAAAAACAAAAAGATTAGAATAGTAAAGAAAATATAAAAGCAGAAAATTTCATAATTATACACATGGTGATAAAATAAATTTGGCTAAGACTATTATTTTATTCTTAAAAATATATTCAACATTTTACAATTTAAAATATTTGTGTTGAATAAATCGAAGAATAATGCAGTACAAAATATTTTTGATTTATGATTTTGTCAAAACTAACTATCCGATCAGCTACATAGTTCATGTATACAATCAAGTTGTTTGATAAATGTTTGTATAAATGTTGTATTTTTTTGTATTTTTTGACAGGGGGATAAAACAGAAATGTCAGAAATGCCTGTAAGGTGGGTCTACTCTAAAATAATAAATATTGTATTTTTATATCTGCAAAAAATGAAATTATTTTTTGTATTTAGACACGTATGTATATATTGAAAATTTGGGTTCAGTTGAGATATCTGAATGCAATTTTCGATAGAAACATTTCAATAGAGTCATTATTTTTGTTAAATAATATGAAAATTTTTTTAAATAACTTATATTCGGATTCATATTTCTTAGGTTATAGTCATACATTTTAAATTTTAAATTTCTTATGTACAACTTAATACGATTCAATTTTTTAAATGGTATTTATCAAACTTATTTAAGTTATTCGTATCAAAAATACCAATTCAATACAATTATACTAGGTTTGGTATAAAATCTATGCATTATTGATTCATAGTAGTATGGGCAACATTTTTCTTTCGTATTATTATTTATTATTATATTTATATCCCGTTTGTAAATTATATTTTTAATAATATGTTTATAATATTAAAAATATTATTTAGATACATCATTGAGTAATATTAGACATATGTGGGACACTTTTTTTTAAATATGATCAAAACAGTTTTAAAAATAGATCAAAACTTTGATTAGATTTGAGAGTACATAGCTACAGTTCTGTAGTAGTTCTGACCTAAGTGTACATTATGTCTTTACGATTATGTATAAGAACAAATGCAAAACATCTATGAAATGTATTTACAATTAAAGCAAGATATATTTCTTTTTGTGATTTTTATATGAATGTATAACTTTAAATATCTTTTAATGAGATACATATATTTATAAATATCTTTTTATATCTCAAATAAAGTAGAATTTAAATACTGTTTTTGAAATTTGCTTTGGTTGGTTAACCATTTTTTATAATACCTAGAGCTACTTAGTACTAAATAATGAGTCTATTTGTATTTTAATATATTTATCATTTTCATTCAACAGTCAGATTGAAGTGGATGAACCTACGAAATAGAATGTTAATTATCCACGTAAGTTTTTATTTAATATACTAATAGTAAATAGCTAAGTTATAGTCTTATTTATCGTCTTATGGTCTTATGTATAAAGTAATTAAACACAAATACTTGAGACTCTTATTGATTCGGTATGCAGTGTAATGCTACTTTTGAGTGATCTAATAGTTTTTGAAAAATACTAATTTACAAATTGACAGCACTGAAACAGTTTAGGTGGTAAAACACTTTTCTATATAAATGTACTAAATTCTATTTATTTACGAACAATTTTACGCGTTTCTAGAATTGCTTGAATTGTTAAGTAAATATTTTCTGTTAAAATTAACTTGATAGAAAATATTCAATTATACTACTCTTCGTCTACCCATTTATATAATAATTTATGGAAATACAATTATTTTTCAGTGATGAATATTCACAGCGATGATATGAATTCAATAAGAGTAGAAACTCTATGTATATGTATATAATTACTCTTTGGTCATATTTCTAAATATATCAGTCATGGACTGCAGTAGTTTGAGAGGTAACAGGGATTACTATAAATTCTTTAATATACCTATATTGAAGTATTATATATAATATGTTTTATAAAGGTATATTAAAGAATTCACAGTTCTCCCTGGAAGTACCTACCTACCTGATCACAACAGAGTTATTTTCATACATTCATAGTTGTGTTATAATATAATATATTGTAACGTTGACTTATCATCATTATGATAAGTTATCAACTAGTCAGTTTTTATCAATAATTTATAATATGTTTTAATAGATTTACCAAAAATGTGTGACTGACGCTAAAACATTTTCATTGTTTTATATAATAATTCTGAAGAAAATGTTTAACACATTGATATCAGTATGTTTTGTAATAGTCTAAAAATGTTTTGTTTAAAATATTTATACACAAAAAATATTTTATTAATGTTAATACTAAAAATTGGGGACAAACTTAATATATATATATATATACAAAAAACAATAGTAACAACAACCTTTTTTTCTTGGTATACCCCCGACCCGAAGCGAATTATATTTGACTGCTGTGAAGCATGGTCTAGGTCTCTCTTGGACATAGTCGACAGAGTTCAAAACAAAGCCTTCCAAATCGTCACCCGACAGGTGGCCATCACCCCTCTAGAATATAATATAATATGCTTTAACATGAGACTTACTAGTGTTTTTCTAAATATACTAGATATATCAGAATGTCTTCGATAATATATATTTTTTAATCTTCTGTGATTCAATAATTTCTTGGTGTTTCTTTTCCTTCATTGTAATTATACATCATATAATAGTAATGTTATGCTATCTATTTCACCCAATGTTTGATCAGTACTTATCATAATTCGGAAATGATCTTCATCATCCTTTTGTATAACTGTTATTGTACGTCATGCAAGAGTTAAACCTTGTTCATTGCATTTCTGGTTGATTTTCTCTTGCGCGAGCCTTATGGACCGTTTCAAAGGCACCTTTCTGTTATGTTAATGCTGCTATTAGTTTGCTTAACACTGTTTTCCTGTAAACAGCGGAAACACTTGTATTTTTATAGAAATCCCGCAAAATTCATGTGCACTTTTATTTTTGCTGTATCAGATTTTGACATTTTTTATATTTCTTTAACGGAATATATTTAAATTAACAAATAAGGAAAGCATGTTCTGCAACATTGTAGAAAATGTAATCTTCCTCTTGTGTTTTTCAACACCCAAATCTATTTTCAAGACAACAGTTCTTAATTAATTGCCGTATGCACTTCTTTTTCGATAATGACTCGACGGCAAGCACAAAATTAGCCCCACTATAATCCTAACTTTCACTTCGTGGACCAGTATGCATATTCCAGACGTATGTACGTGTATCAGTACATATTCCAGACGTACGTACGTGGACCAATACATTGCTATTAAGTCCTCGACACAACATTATTTGATTTATTTGATTGAGGAAACAAACAACATAGAAGATTCTTGAACAGATTGACTGATAAATAGTTCAGTAAATAGCTAACAGTACTCACAATGTTGCAAATTGAATAAGAGTATGTAGGTATTTACTTTCACCTACAACTTTTGGTTTTCGTGAATATTTCTTGTAAAAGGTATACTTCTGAAAACGAATATATAATTTCGTCTATTATATGTATAACCGTCTAAATAAACAAAAGTATCTGCTGGTTTTATATTGCCTTTGTTTATTTTCTCAACATGTCCAAAAATAATTCTTTATAATTGTACATTCTTTCTAATTCTCTTTCAGCTTGGATTATTTTTAAAGTGAAAATTGAATAGTTTCCATCCAAAATACAAATCAGCATATTTTATTAGCTTATTTATAATGTATCGATTGAATCTAATTTTATTGTGTTACTTTAGTTTAAAAATGTATCTTTAATGTATTTTCGTAATTTATGTATTGCAAGTGCTCTATCAAGGGCTCTATCAAGTCATGTACGAACTTAAAATATATGTATATCTGTTTGAAATGTTCTTTGAATTATATGGGAAATAAAATTTGAATATTTTTCCTATTTTTACATTGATTGAAACATAATGGTGACTTCAATTGTTTTTACGGAAAATATGTAAGGTTAATTCCACGTAAAACATGACATGGGCTTCAAAAAAATAATCTTGATTAAAACATGTGATGAAGGTTTAATACCATTAAAAACATTCTATATTGCATATATTTTTAATAAAAACCTTTACTATCGCATAAAACTGCTAAATAGAGATATTCAAAGTTTGTATAATTAAAACTGAATAAAAGAATTAAAAATATGCTATTTAGAAAAATATGTTATTGGTTATGCATTA
>JAYRBW010115568.1:0-17600 GCA_036023295.1 Invenusta paracnida
GCACCAAGATTGAAAAAAAAAAAAATTTCAATGATATTGATGATACATAGTACAGCCTTTGAAGAAATTGATATCAACATGGCGCTAAGATATAATTGTTACAATACATTCTGTTTCAAATGCATAAATGTATAGATCAATATGGAACATAGATATACGTCTAAACTGTAAAATTCATAAAAGTATGAAAACAAAATTATGAAAAATTCTTGGAAATGGCTCGTTTCTATAAATGCAATGACACCAACCACAGAGTAATAATAGCGCTATAATAGTAAGTATTATTATTAATAATAATACTCAACAACACCAACATTAGTACAAAAGTAGTTTTTTGAAGTAAGTCAATTATAAAACATAGTAAATTATATTATATAATTAATACTATTGCCAAAATATTTTCAAACATTTGTTGTCATATTTTATGAATTTTTCAGTTTAGACGTATAGCAAGTATTTTAACAATTATATCTTGGTACCATGTTTATATCAATTTATTCGATGGCTGTACTATATGTATCATCAATATCATTTTGATATTTTTTGTTTTTAAATCTTGGAGTCTTTAATATATATTAAATATATTATTACATTTTTTATATATATTGGCGCCATGTTTATATTAATTTCTTTTTTTATTAATTTTATTAATTTCTTTTTTATATTTCTTTTCTCTTTTGAGGATCTCGGTTCTTGGCTTTCATTTTTGCGACGCATTCGTTTTTGTTTCGATAATAATAATAAGAAAAAACAATTTTTCATCGAGACTGACCCCTTTAAAAAAGTATACCTTTCAAAAGTTAATCTAGGTGCATTTTGTTCCATTTTGGCGATTACGCTCATACTAAAATTAAGTTTTTTAATGCATTTAAGCTGATTTATTGGTTATCAAAAATGGGCTTATTCCCCTTAGCATTAATGACTAAAACTGTTAACATTTCTCAAGCTAATTGCTAACGGTTTTTTTCTTTGTTTGACGATGCTACCGCATCGTCTAATCCCTAATCTAATTTAAAAATCAATCAACTACAAAATTAAAAATACTGGTTGCTCATTGATTTTTATCTATTTTACTCTGAAATTAATATTATCAAAACAAAAACGACAGCGTTTAAAAAATGAAAGCCAAGAAACGAGTTCATCAAAAGCAAAATGTTAAAATGATAGTGATAATACGTAAATAAAATCATTGAAGAAATTGATACAAAATTGACTACAAGATTTAATTGTCTCAATGCATGTTGTTTTAAATGCATAGACATATAGATACATAAAGAACATAGGTATATCTAAACAATAACATTCATACAAATATGCAACAAAAAGTTCTGGAAAAAAATCTTGGCAATGGTAAAAATTATATAATTTTTTCTATGTTATAATAATTAGCTTACTGAAAACAACTACTTTTGTATTCCGGGGGTTTCGTTGCTTCTATAAATATGTGCCATTACCAAGAAATTTGTTAAATGTTACTGCAATTTCTATCAATCATTACTTTTATTAATTATATTAATTATTTAACAACATATATCAATTAAGAATTGTACATTACATTACATGTTATGTAAAACTACAACACTAAATATAATCTTATAGAATTTCTAAACTTTCGGATGCTGATTGTCATGTTATATACCCACCACTATACTGTTGAAAACCGTTTCAGAAATTAATTTTGAATAGTTTGCCTTCGTGTTCAATAATATATTCATTGTCATTTGATTTTCATTCTCAAAAAAATATTCGTTCCTAATAATTTTTTTCGCTACAATTTGTTTTATCCATTTTATTTATTTTTACACTTTTGTGAAGGATATTTATCGATGCCTTTCACAAAATCCAAATCCATTTGTTCCATTTTATTGTATCGCAGGCATTTATAAAATCTATGTTGAATGAAATAGTTTTGTAATGAAATGCATTTTTTATGTTGTTTGCTGTTTGCTGTTCTCCACATGAATGGAACACGTGGACACGACGATAATAATAAGTAATAATAAGTAGATGCATTTAAATCAATCAATACTCCTGCAGTAATTTTACTTCAATAAAAAATGTTATGAGGGGCGCTGTATGTATAAAATATAAGCACTTATTTTATCATTCATGTAATTTGGTGCCGTGTGTCCACATTCTAGATATAAACAATTTCAAGGCTAAGATATTAATCCAGTTTTGAACTTCTATCGTACAACATGTCCAATATTGCATACATATTTGCATACATGTGTGTGTATATAATATGTTTCACACGAAAAAATGCAAATTATATTTAAAATTTCTAAAATGCGATTTCAGTTAAAATAATGTAAAAACACTATCGACTTACGAAAATCGATTTAGTTTTGGATAATCTAAAAGATAACACCCGTGGATTGATTTAATTACAATCCTTCTACAAGACAAGTAAAGCGAAAATGAAAAATTATGCCTCAAGGCATCTCTGTGTATTACTATGAGAATAACTTAAAAAACTAGTCAAAAAGCTGTTTGATAGCTTATGGCAAGTAAACCAGATGTTTTTCCTGCCATGTCGAATAAATATTTCAAAGCAAACAAAGATTACATCGCAAGTTTTTCAAATAGACGCTCAACTGAATTAAGCTATATCAACAAGAAGCCCTACCCTAAGAATAATTTTCTATCTAGATTTTCCCAATTACCTTTACAAAAATCGGGAAAAACTGCGAAAATGTCTGAGAAATCGGCAATGCAAATGAATAACTCGTTTGATATTGTGGGTATTGAAGAAGTAATTGGTGTCGAAACTGAGGATATTAACGATGTACCCTACCATGCCGGAAGTCATTCAAACGAACACGAGACAATAGCAGAAGTAAAGCCGGAAGAATTTGAGCGACAAAATTCTAAGAAAAAATCAGAGGAAAATAAACTTTCTGAGAAAAAATCCAGTGAAAAAAAGGCCTTGTTTAGTACCAATTCAAAGACGAAGTCTTATGAACATGCACCATCGGCATCATATAGTACAAAAATGAGATCATTTGAAAATGCACAATCAGCATCTTACAGCACAAAAATGAGATCATTCGAAAATGCAGAGAATAAATCAAAAGAAAACGAAGCAGCATTTAACGCAGCGGAGTATTTAAAAACCGTTATGGGAAATATTGGTGGAGATTGGGATAAAACAAGTGACCAATCAAAATCGAAAGAATTAGAAAAAACACCGTCGACGAGAAAGTCTAAATTAGTGAAGCCCAAATCATATACTCAAAAAGAGGTTCACAATGAGCATGAAGCAAAAATGGCTAAAAAGTTTTCGGAGCGATACTGTTTCTATGTTGTTGCTGAACCAAATGTTGTAGAATCCGTTTTACAGCCATTTTATAGTAAATACAAAGCCGATAAACTATTAATAGAATACTATTGCTCATTATATGGAATAAAGCCGGTAGACATCAAAGTTACTTTGACTAAGTCTGGTTCAGGTAGCAGAGTTGTCCTCGCCATTGAGAGAAAATTGAACTGTGAAATCAGTCTACCACTTGGTGGCCACATAGTACATCAAAAAGCACTGCGATGTATTATGGTACAAGTAAGATCCCACAGTTTACCTCAGCTTACTCAAGTCTTGAATGAAATGCATAGCACAATGGCCTTTTTTATTGACCAAGCAATTTTCCCGCATATTCCTGGACTGGAAACACCAATTTGGTATGCTCATGCAGTAAGCCCATTACAGAACCGCCCCATCTCGAAATTTAAGATAGAAATTCTTAACGCTAAAACCGGCAGATTTTCGACACATTTCACAACGGCGTATATACGACGGCGAATTTCGAAACAACAAAAAGCAATAACTTTTCCGATCTACAGTGGCTCTGCAGTAGTTAATATGACGCCAGTAACTCAGACATCCAGCTGTGTGGGAGGTGAATCTACGAAGACTGAAACTAATGCACAAGTCAAGAAGCATAGTCACATTGGAGGAGATGCAATGAAAGACGCAACTAATGTACCAGTCAAGAAGCACAGTTATGTTGGAGGAGATTCAATGAAAGACGTAGAAGTGAGGTATTCAGTGCGTAACAAAGATCGAAGAGACTCGACAAATAGTGAAAAAATTCAAACTAAATTATTACAAAATGCCTCTGAGCCCGACGTAACAAATAAACCAGTCACTGAAAAAAGACACAGCTCTCTTACGGAGAAAGTATCATTAAATAATTTGGACTCTTACTCGAAAGGAACTTCTATTCAGCATAAAATGTCATTGACGAAGAATGGAAAAAAATGTTCTACTGAAACGAAAGAGGAACCAATGAGAATAGATTGCGTTAATCCGAGAAGGCAAAGCAATGGTTCAATAAATGTAACGAATTTAGTAAAAGGAAATAACATATATTCGGGCAAAAAATCAAGTACAGAATCAAATAAAGAAAATAAAGAGAATGAGGAGGATAAAGATAAATCAGAAGTAATAGCTAGAAATTCAGGAAAATTGGAAACATCAGATTCTAAACTGCTTAACTTAACTATTGAAGACTTAAAAAAATATGGTCATATTAGAAGTTCGAGTAGTGATTCCGTTGAGAATAAAAGTGTTCACAAAGAATCGGATTATGATATGCAAAAATTACAAGACTCAACAACCAACAAAAAAATTAGTAAAGAGGAATCAAAGGAAAGAAAACTTTCACTAGAAAAAGAGACAGGTTCTAAAAAGAAGAAGAAATCAACAAGTAAATCCAAGTCACCAGAAAAATTTTCAGTCACTAAAGAAGGTGACACAAAGAAAAAGAGCAAAAGTTCAAGCAATGAAAAATCAAAATCAAAAGATAAAGAAACTGATGACAACAAGAAAAAGAAGAAAGGAAGCAAGGAAAAGTCGAAGTCTACAACACCATCCTGTGAGCCGCATAAGAAGTCCGATGAGAAACAGAAGAAAAAAGGAAGCAAAGAAAAATCAACTGAGCTAGAGTCTGATGAAAAAAAATCTAACGAGACTAAAAGAAAAAAGTCAAGTAAAGAAAAGTCGACGGAACCTGACGAGAAAAAGAAGTCTCACAATGAACAAAAGAAAAAGAATAGTAAAGAGAAATCCAAAGATTTAGAATCAGATGAAACGGTATCTAAATCTAAAAAGAAACCATCTAGTAAAGAAAAGTTAAAGGAACCCGATTTTGAACCGAGCAATAAGGAAAGTAAAGTTCAATCGATTATCAAAAGTACAAATTCAGGGGAAGTAAAGACAAACAAAAAGAAAGAAAAGGAGCGTCATCGAAAGATTTCAGAATTCGGAACAATACTGCGTCATAGTAATGAATGCGACTGTCACGAAGTCGAGGAAAAAAAACTGATTATTAAACAAAGTACTGAAAGCGAATGTGATGAACAGGAGGGCAAATTTAGAATAAAAAATATGACTATTAGTAAAAAAAGGAGTAAAACTGCGAGTAAAAGTGCAACAACCGGGAGCGATTCAACTGGCGAAAACAATGAATCTGATGCCTCTGATAAAATACTCGATCTTGAAGATTTCATAGACAGAACATCAATCATGGTGATTAACAATCTTGTAGTTTACGTGGTAAATGACGAAGACGAACTCAACAGAATTCGTAGTAAAGATGGATTATTATCTTTCTCTGATAGTAGTGACTCAAGAGGAAATTACAAATCTAAGAGGCCAAATAAGGAAATTCAAAGTCGAAAGATGTACACCAAATTGGAAACTACAATTGCCGCCAAAACACACAAATCTTTACCACCGAAAAGTAATAGAGCAGGGAGTATTAGTAAAGGCCATAGAAAATCGTCACATGGAAAAAAAGCAAAGTCATTGAAAAATGAAGTAAAAAAATCGGCTAAAACTTATGAAACCGAAATGGCTGAAGAAAAAAAGTATAAAGATTCCATAAGATCAAAGAAGAAAAACAAAGGTGAATTAAGTTTCGAGTCAGAAGTTAGACGCTCAGTAGATTCAGACTATTTATATAAAAAGAACCTGGATAAATTAGTTTCCGAAATAGATACTCTTAAAATAAAAAATCGCGAATCACTAACATGTAAAGATGACGCAGCAATAATACTCTCTGGAGGAAACAACGAAAAATGATTATCATTTATATTTTGTTGAAAGGAACAGCGGTGGATGAAAGTTATTCCAATTTTATAATCACATAATATTATTCTCACTTCAAAGAACGTATTTCACATTCCTTCATTTTAGAAAAATTAAAACTTAAATAATTGATCAGATATCATATCAAGACAAATTGATACCAAATAATTAATGATATCAATCATTCGATTGTTCCAATATTTACCAGTCTAACTAACAGGAAAATCTTTGCTTTCTACACTCCTAGTAAGTTGTCCATAGAATTGAATCCATAAGCATACATATATCAGATCAATTCATGAAAACGTACTTCATTTATTTGGATTTCAAATTTTATTCCATGCAAAACGAAATTCTATAGAATTGTAAATTTTATAAGCTTTCTCTGTGCAAAATAATTTGTTCTCTTATAAAAAACACTAATTTTGAATATTTAATCACTTTTAAAAAGTATGTTCTACATCGGAAGCCGCTTTGAAATCACAGTTATCAATCCCATTTAAATTTTTATTTATGTTTAGATCAAACAAAATGATAAATTTCTTATTCTGCACGAAATGTTATTATTTTGTCTATTTAATTTCGTCTATATAGACTAGTAAAATATTTATTATTATTTGAAAATTTATTTTTAATTCATTGGAAACATTTCGGTTTCACATAAATATTTCCATACACTATTTATAGATTATTATTATCTATGCATAATCTGCAGCTTCATTAAAAGCAATTGTAGGTGCACATCCTCACTTAAAATTATGCGATAACATCGTCAAGCCAAGAAGAAGAACGTTAGCGATTAGCTTGAGAGATGTTAGCAGTTCTATGTAGTCATTAATGCTTTAAGGAGAATTAAGCCTATAATTGACTGCTAATAAATCAGGCTAGAGTGTCTTAAAAAGTTTATTTTTGTTATCAACATAATCTTCAAACTATAAGAAACAAAATGCACATATGTTGAACTTTTAAAAAGATTTCTATATACTTTTTGGGTAAGGCTCAACCATGGAAATAAAAATTGTTTTATCGTTGTCCTCGATAATAGTTAGTTATTCGATCTCTATGCGGTCAACACTTTCGATAAAAAGTGTTCCTTTTTCATATTATTTTTTGCTCAGATTTATGATCTGATATTGACATTTTATTGGAAAATAAATGTTCGCATAAAAAGTGATCGTTTCAGAAGAATCCCGGAATTTGTATCAATAAATGCAGTACAACAGTCTAATCTAACGATATACTACTGCTGCTTTTACTACTACCTCACGCCCTAACCCTAATCCTAACCCTAACAAAAAAAAAGCGAAAATTTAAAGTGAAAAAATAACTACACATCAGGCAGAAAACCGTATGAGATTAAACCAAAATGTGTAACTAATTCAAAGTAATGAGGACAATTTGCAGCAATTAATGAAACCTACATGAATATGTAATTATATGTTTTAATGAAGTCAATTTGTTATAACCATACATATATAGAGATTGAAAAATTAACTATTTATTTAAACGTTAGCTATGTATATTATATGGTTATAAACATAGAGTAATGATATTATACACCCTTATCGATTTCATATACATGGCGCTGTAAATCGTCGTATATAAAAAATCATTTAATTTTAATAAACTTTATGTAAGTGTAGTAGGAAAAGTAGAATTAAATATTTTGATCAAATTAATAATAAAAACATACATATATATATATTCATGCAATTTTAACATGCGTAAGTTGTCTATAATGAATAATTTATTGCCTGTATATCTCAAACTGTTTTACAGCATAAACGATTTAAAACAATATTTTGCCTAAGCTTTCAGGTATGTAAATAGTAGTATTGAACTGCATGCAGAATTTAAAAGAGTGAATACTCTTTGTATACTCACGAACCATAGAGATAACATAGTAAAAATAATATAATTCATAACATTTCTAAGAATTTTTATGCATTTGTATTGTCTTATTTTTATGAATTTCCAGTTTAGATATACGTATGTCCCCTATTTATCTAAATTAAAATCTAAATCTAAAGTATTGTCTATAAAGCAAAAAAATTGTCTTTATTGCCCAGTAATTGATTAACGCAAACGACGTTTGCATTAGTATTTATAATACACTATGATTAGACGATGCGATAGTGCAGTCGTCAAGCCAAGAACATGAGCTTCAGCGATTAACGATTAACTTGAGAGATGCTATAGTAGTTCTAGTAATTAATGCTACGAAGAAGTAACCCATTTTTGTGAGGTAATAAAATTTGAAAGCTCAAATTTGATATTTGTAATTTGATCAAACACTTGTTTCATCAGCTTATACACATGTTACATATTTATTTGTCTATATATTATGTACTCCCATTTTTGACAGCAAGCAATGTAACCGTGGCGTCTATAGAGTAATTAAACATGTTTAATTGCTCTACATATGTTAGCGTTTTCTTTATATCATTTTCTTAAATGGCTGAGCTACAAATCATCAATATTATTTTAACTTATAATATTTGAGAAGCTAATGTATTGACTTTCATGTTTGCAAAGCTGTCATCATAGAGTAATTACTCAATGGCTGTCATGTTATTTAGATAATATTGAATATCGATGTTATCCATGCTCAATATCGATTGCTTGTTGCATTGAACTCCCCCCCCGCCCCCCCTTACATTGGCAATTAGTTCGCCTCTTTACATGTTAAATTCTGATTTTTTATAAGAGGAACTTACAATAATTACTGAGCATCATTAGTGTCAAAATACTTAAGTCAAAAAACGTTGAATGAATTAATACTCAAAAATGTAATCTAAGAACATTATGAATACAATTTGTTTGGAAGATCATTTTAAGGACCCAGAATATTCCACTTTAAATCAGTTGACTTACATCATCTTGATACCAATTCTGGCTGTATTAGGTATACTGTGTTCCATATTCAGTCTTGTGGTGTTTGATAAAAAGCGAGCAGCCTGTTTTGATGATACGCCTGATAAGTGCGCTCAGACGTGCTTCATATCTTTGGTAATTACGGATTTGTTTACCGTTTTATTTTCATCTTATAATGCTTTGACGGAAAGACTTAACGTAGCTAATAAGCGAGATTTCTTTTTTTATTTAATCCTTGTGGACAATGTAGCAATAATTATGCTTCTTGGATTTTCAATAAGGCTGACCTTAATATTTTCAGCTGAACGATATTTAACACTTTGTCATACTCGGCGTTTAAAATCGATATTCGTAACACATTGTACAAAACTAAGGATAACGGAAGTTTTTTTTGTAAATTCAATCATGTATTTTCTTTTTCTTTTTTGAAATCAAAGTGAATATATTTGCACACATGAAGGCATCGCTCACTACACAAAAGTACAAGCCTATTTATTTACAACGCGTTTGAAGATTACTTCTATATTGGTTACCTCATCCTGTGGAAATTTATTCCAACAATACTATTAATATTCTTTAATGTCCGACTTCTGAAGGAAATATACCAATTGCATGAGTTGAAACAGATGCAAAGGAATGCGTACTTCAGCAGAGTAAGTAACACTTGGATTAACGCCTATGGAAAATAATCCGAAACAACCCAGGCAATTGCTTTAAATGGGATTGTCTGCCTCTTGACCTCGCCAATTCCCAGCATGGTCACCTATGTGATTAAGATCTATTACCATCACATCAAAGACGCCACAAACCCGATAACAAAGAAGAGGGTTGGAATCAGTGATGTGAAGACCGATGTAGAGCCCATTACAAACATCCTTCACACGCTGCAGATAGTATTACAGCCGTTAGTGCTACATAGACTCCCCATACTATAAGACTGCGGCGGAAACTATCATCATGGACTACTGCTTCTCCTGCCGCGTTGCCAAGCAGCGGGAGCAAGCATGGAAGAACTCAAAGGTAAAGTTTGGCCTGTACAATTTCCTGACCCGAATGCAATTGAGTTCAATGGGCTGGGAGCTGGCTTTTGGGGAAATAGCGGCCGTCGAAGCCAAAAATGAGGCTCACCAGTGTGAAGCAATGCAGCAGGTGGAGCTGCATACCTGCCCCACCCTTTCGGAAACCTTGATTTTTGATCAGGATCCACCGAACGCCGAGAGAAAGGTTAGCAGTAGTTCTCCATTGAACCTGAAAAATCTTGGAACAGCTGCAACGTCAATCAATCGGAAAATGTATGTCCTACCTGTTTACGAGGATTGGGCGCGATTTGAACTCTTCATTTAACGTTGCATCTGGTTTTCTGATAACTAATAAAAAATGAAATACTGTCACCTTACTAAGTCGTTTTCAATTTTAGTATGTACAATGAAGCAAAAGAAGAAAGGTCAAGAGACTATAAATACTTTTAAAATTAAACACCGTAAACTTGCTATGCAGTAAAATAGTTGGAAGCTTAATTAGAACAAATTAGGTACATTTTTTATTAACTTTCTCCATGCATTATAGTGGTTTCAGAGTCCATATTCGTTATTAAAAAGTAAATTTCTGACAAAGTTTAATACTCTTAATTTATAAACAATTTATACGTTCCGATTCTAGTTTTCATTTACAGTCACAGTATTAACTGCTTTCGTTTACTAAATGTCATATTATTAACTGCTTTCATTTACTAAATGTCATAGTATTAACTGCTTTCATTTACTAAATGTCATAGTATTAACTGCTTTCATTTACTAAATGTCATAGTATTAACTGTTTTCATTTACTAAATGTCACAGTATTAACTGTTTTCGTTTACTAAATGTCACAGTATTAACAGCTTTCATTTACTAAATGTCACTGTATAATTAACTGTTTTCGTTTACTAAATGTCATTGTATTAACTATTTTCGTTTACTAAATGTCACTGTATTTACTGTTTTCCTTTACTAAATGTCACTGTATATTAACTGTTTTCGTTTACTAAATGTCATTGTATTAACTGTTTTCGTTTACTAAATGTCACTGTATATTAACTGTTTTCGTTTACTAAATGTCATTGTATTAACTGTTTTTGTTTACTAAATGTCACAGTATTAACTGTTTTCGTTTACTAAATGTCATAGTATTAACTGTTCTTGTTTACTCAACGTTTTATGTTATGTCAAGTGAGTCTGTTTAAATATTTTTATCGACGAATATATAATCATATAGTTTATCATTATATTATATTATAATTTACCAATCGGAAAGAATTTTTATTTTCATTTTATGTCAAGACTCTTATTGTTAACTTATGTTAAGTTATTTTTTAAGCTTAAATTTGCTCAAATTCTACATTGTGCACTACATTTTATCCATACAAATGTTCGAATAGAAAATTCGGCAATGAACATAACATTATTCAAATTTGGCAGGAATAAAAACGGTATTTTCGCATAACATCATTCAATAATGGGATGGGCTTTTAAATCACAGCCAAGACCAGTTAGATTATCCCTCAACGTCTCTGAAGTCACAAGTTTTAGTTCCTTGGAGGCTGAAGAGGTTCTTTGACTGTTGGTCGAGCGTCAATTAGAATGTTCTTGAAGATGTGATCGAATTATGTAGCAGAGCAGAGTAAAATGCACCCGATTTGTCGTTTTAATGTAATAGAGAAGTGAGCACAGTACAACATTTAAGGATCGAATACAGCTCTCAAAGTAATGGAGAATGAAGTAGGTTTCCGTGTTTATTTTGTTCTCTGGTAGGACAGCATTTATAAGTATAGATGTCATCTATCTATTTCTATTCATCTACGCTAATAAATCATATCTAATATACTAAAAACATCTCTAAATCATCTCTAACGCATAGGTACATCTATATTATTATCATTTTACACGATTACAGTTATATTCAATTATTGTACATTTTGTGATAATAATTGTTTGTTATGTTATTCTTGTTATCATACTATAGCGTTTTCATAATAATGTTTAGTATGCCATTATGTTTCTCTATGTGGTACCAGGACTATGTGTACCAGGACTACGCGAAATCACGTAATCCTCGTATGTGTATATAGGATAAACGTGTATTGTGTTTTTGTGCTAAATTATTATGCATGATTTTTGGATTATTATACTAGCAATTATATTTGAAAATACTATTTATTTAAAGGTATATTTATTTATGTTCAAATATATATACATATTTTAATTTAATTTATTAAGAATTGGTAATGTAATTTTTTTATTACTATTAAGTAGTATAAAAGCTAAGTTAGAATTTCATAATGGACACGATTATATTTTTCTCCTACAAGCAGAAAAAGTTCGACAGTATCCAAAGAATATAGAGCAAGCGGCTATATTCTTTGACAGTATCGCAGTAGCTCATAGAACTTTAGAGATAATGATGTTTCTATTGAAATCTGTGCAATAGCTTGACATTCTCCATTAATATTTAGTCATAATGCAACGAGCAGAAATACAAATACAAATGATAGCATTAAAGAATAACCCCCTACAAATTTATAATATATTTATTAAATTTATAGTGTTTTCGATCTTCACTTGCATATTAATATATTCATAGCCAAAAAAGTGTAACCGCAATACTCTTGAAATATTTATATTTAAAAACATGTATATATCACTGACATAAAATCAAATTGCACACGCTAATAAAATAATTAATGAATAATGAATACATAAAAAAGAATTAGTGAAATTCATTAAATAAAATTGTTTAAAATAGTTGTCCATATCATCCATTATGATATTAACAATGACTTACAATTTTTATTTAGTGCATTTTCCTTATGATAATTAAGAAAAGCAGCTTTCATGACACATCTAGCTTTAAAATTACTACAATTATATTTATAATGGAATATGAATAAAAAACAATAACAAATTAATGTACAGCAAGGAAGCTGTACATTATTATATAGTAATAGTGTACCAGTAATAGTAGTACCAACTATAGTTTTCTCATGCACTGATAAAACATTTAAAAAATTCAATTAAAAACGCCTGATTTAAATCGCTGATCAACACTTGTCCGATGGCCGATTATTAGGTATTGCAGGGTCAGGGTGTCATTTCACATAATTATTCTCTTACAATTATTTATTAAAACCGTTAAAATATTTTAGAGTTGTTTCTATGTTAAGTAAAATCCCAAGTTCATTTTGTTAGATAAGAAAGTTATATTTTGTTGATGAAAGTAAAATAATGAATATTGAAAGATTAAGACATTAACTAATCACTGAAATCTTTCAACAAAATGCTACATCCGCAAATGAATAAGCCGTCAGTCTGTGTGACTAAAGCAATTGCGTAATTTCATTAAATAAGGTTAAATTTATGACCTTGCCTTCGTCACTTCCTTCGATAATTCATGGTTTCATAAGTAAATTTAAGGACAACTGATTGCACTGTGCTATTCAAACTTTGTACATTAAATACAAAGGATATTTATCTATGGGTGGTTCCAATATTTTCGTTTTATTATAATTGTCAAAGTTTGCGTTTATTATAAACCAGTTTGTTCAATTAACCGCCGTAATATGCTCTAATACTCTTATCAGCGAGAAAATTGATTACTAACTAAATGAGATCTTGATCTTCTTGTTTCCAAAACATCGCCTCTATCGCTCTTATCTCTTTCCGACGTGATTGATATATTATCTTTATTCTCAAGGTCATTCACATGCTTCAATGTTTGAGTTAAGCGACCATCCCCGGCGATAGATTCATTGGTAATCTCACTATTAACTACATCATCCATTTCATTCAACTGATTATTTTTCGTAGTAATTTCATTGTCATCAGTCATAGGAACACTTTCTATTGTAGCGTACTCCACGTTGGCTGGGGCTTCCTTTTCACTCTCTTCATTGAAGTCGGATTCATTATCTTCTGTCATTGCATACTCCGGGGGTTGTTGTGGCATTTGAGAAAGTAATGCGTTGGCTTCACTGTCGTCTTCATCACTGTCTGGAATATGGTCGTTTTCTTGTGCATACTCGATTGAGGTTGCTGGAGGCACCTGCTGCACGAATGTGCCATCAACGTTATCATCTTCCTCAGATTCAGAATCTCCTTCATCAATATCTGGAAGGAATTCAATATTTGGCGGACACTGTCCGCTACTGCCAACATTATGATCGCCTGCACATCTAGGAACTTTATCGACAAGATCTGTATTCTCGCTTTTAATGGACGACCGTTTTTCCATGTCATTCTCACCACAATCGTTGGGAAACGACAGTGAAGTTATGGAATTTATAGATTTAATATTATCGCTGCTACGCCTACTACTACTGATCTTTTGACCCCGCGTAGATTGATTACTACTTATAGATGATTTTCTGCGGCTACTTTCTGTGCTCGTTGTGTACAGGCGTTCAAAGGGATGCACCACATTTTGAATATTTATTGTTACTTTGCATTTATAGACGGGAGTCTTATACTGGCGACTGTCATAGTAAACTTTGTTAAACCAGGATGGGGTTCGTATTCCAATAACTTGCGGGAAGAGCGCTAGACTAATGTAATAAAACATTTTGTCATGCATTTCAGACAGGATACATGAAATATGCTCTACGGTGTATCCACTTACTTGCACGCACAAACAGGGAACAGCTCTGTACCGTATGATTTTCCCACTACAAGGTAGAGAAATTTCGCAGTCTAACTGCTTTTCAACAGCCAAAAGAATCCGACTTCCTGTGCCAGACTTTTCTAATGTTAATGTCACCTCCTCGGGTTCCTTGTTATAATATGTAGTAAAATAATCCAAAAGTAGATCCTCTGGGGAATATTTGGCATAAAAAGGTTCCAGAATATGCTCAATTTGATTTACTTGAGCCACTACAAAAAAGTAATAGTTTAAATTATAATTGCTATCTTCCTTTTTGCTTGTCCAAGGCTCGGTTACTTTCTTCTTAAAGCTGGAGTTGTCGTCCACTTGAGTTGATGCTTCACGATTATCGCCTGTACAATCGTTCTTCCTAACCGGTGCCGAAAAAACTATGGAAGATTTTTTAATTGTTTCTGGCGATTTAGATTCTTCCGATTCAGCAACCTCCAATGATTTCTCGGGATACAACGAATTTATTTCTTTACTATCAGTATACCTTACTTGAGATTCTTGCTTATCATTTAGATTTTCAATATCTTCTTCTTCAGGAATTCTTTCCATATAAATTGAATTAGAGATTGGGCATTCTTCCTCTGATTCAACTGCCTCACTTTCATCCAGTTTTTTCTGTTCTATTTTAATATCGTAGTTTTCTTCAAAATGCTCCTCTTCATCAGACTTTTCTGCTATTTTCTCTGTTTTGATATCATAGTTTTCTTCAATAGCTTCGGGTATTCCGTTAAGTGTACTTTCTTTCTGGGATAGTTCAACTAATCTCTCTTTCTTTTCTGATTTAATTGGTGAGTGTTCAACTACGGAATTCTGCTTTCCACTCTCTAATAAAGGAATTTCACTTAGAGTACTATCCTTATTTGATTTCTGGATTTGCTCGGTTTCCTTTTGTGATTTAATTGGTGAGTGTTCATCTACGGAATTCCGCTTATCACTCTCTGATAAAGGAATTTCACTTAGAGTACTATCCTTATTTGATTTCTGGATTTTTTCGGTTTCCTTTTGTGATAATGCTGTACTAGACGTTGAAGCTGGTTCATTCGTATTCGCTTTTACAGCTGGTTCTGATGACTCTTGCATAATAGGCAAGTTTGTTTCTTGTATTGGCACACTGGCGTTACTGTTCTTGTAAACTTGAGAATTAAAAGAATTAGCCTTCTTAATTTCATATTTCAACCCCTTAACCTCAGGCCTTGAGGGTTGGTGAATTTTAATTTCACTAATCCTATCCTTTACAGTTGACGCATCAGAATTACTATCTGGAAAAGAGATTGGAGAGGCTTTCGCAATTGCCATCGACGAATTATTATAGCCGTCAATGTAGTCCGATTTTCTATTTTTCTTTGCAGGGCACTTATAACTCAGTGATTCACTATTCGTTGGTGATTCCCCGGGTGAAATATTGCACGTTTCTTTCACAAGTGAAACAGATGAAGATATCTTTGTGCGTTTGTTTGATCCAGATGCTCCACGACTAGTTCCTGATAACGTATTGTTACAAACAATATATAAGGGTTCCCAGTCATCCAAGTTGTCAAATTCCGCGTCACACTCGGGACTCAGACTAGAGTCATCTTTATCATGATTTAATGAATTTGCAGTGAAACTTTCAACATTTGAATGTAGCTCATTTTCCGAGAAATCCTCAGTACATTTAGTTTCATTAAGTCCACATTGTAAATTAGTGAATGGGGTGTTTACGTCATTATCGAAGTATGTTGGTGTTCCTTCATTTACTTTTACTATTGAAAGGTATTGTTCAGGATTATTACCTAGCGCAGAAACCGAAAGGTTGATATTCTGGTTCACTTCAAAATTATCAGCAATAGTATTTCCACTTTTTAAAGATAATTCTGGTGTATTTTCCGTCACAAATCGAATAAATGGAGAAAACTCTCCACATTTAATTCCATGTTTTGGATTCTTTTCCGATTTACTATTTTCTGAGATACTATTAAATGTTTCCGTTTCAAAATCTTCAGGAACATTCAAAGAATATTTTACTATATCTTCTTCAACTTGTGAAACTTCCTCATCTTTATTGTATGTGTTGTACTGATTCGGCATGCCTAAATATTGAACCAATTGATCGTACCAGCCCTTAGAATACAGCTCATAAAGACTATCCCTTTGTGATTCATAACGATTTTCAGCATTTCTCTCTGATGAAGAAAAGGATGTATTGGCAACTGAGCAATCTAAGCTTTCTGTACTGCCGAAACTACTCTTATTTAAAACGTTTTGTATTAATTGTTGCCTTTCATCTGTATCATAATGTCTTCCCAATTTGTCAAAGGCTTTATCTAAACTCTGCAATAAGAATTTGGTTCCAGTAAAAGTTCTCTCTGCTTTCGAAGTACCAGTCAACTTTTTTGAGACTTTGAAAACAAAAATCTTTATAAATTGAGCGAAGTATTGACTCACATATTTATTTGTTTCGTGTTTAAGTGATTCAAACTTTTTTGGGGTTATGGCCATTCCATTTAGTACTGTATGAGGCATTTTAAAAATCGGTTCTAATAAAACTTATACAGAAAGTAAAACACAAATGGGATCATATGATCATATAATAAATGTTCCTGTCAAAATATTGATTACGTATCTTTATTTTGGATGAATATTTCAAATTTCATCAATATTCAGAAATCCAGTTAATCAATATAAAACACTTTATTAAACAAAGAATTTAATTTAAGAAAGCCTATTTATTACTAAATTCAAAAGTGACCAAAATCGTAAATTTTAGTTTATTTTACATTAAAGTGGTTATAAATATTTGTTTTACTTTATATTAATTAATTTCTAAATGATATTAATCTTTCTAGACACTAAACATATTCTTGGATACTGAAAAAACTTTGAAAATATCAGAACAAAAGATAATTTACAAATTAATGAAACAAATGAAGAAGAAATGATAATTAAAATCTTACAATTAAAAGAAGAAAATAAAGAA
>JAYRBW010115579.1:0-40181 GCA_036023295.1 Invenusta paracnida
CTGAAATTACAATATGCATAAATTCAACTTTAATTAAAATATATTTGTCATTTTAAATAATAAAAAGTAACCATTTTGCTAAATTTAAATTATTACTTTTTTTGGCACTTGCAGTTAAAAAAAACTCAGGGAAAAAAATCCTGGAAAAGCATGGGAACCTTGTCATAATTTTCTTGGATTATTTCAAATATCTACCTTTAAATCCATCTGCATTCATTATTTCAGTTAATGCACACAGTCTACCAGTCATTTTTTCATATTATTTAAATTAACAAATAATTAAAACAAATTATATATATACATGGTGGCTCATAAGTTCCCTAACACAGTCAATTTATATAAATTAAATTATTAATCCTTACAAGCAAGCAAATAAATATACATCAATAGACAAGCAGGCTATGTATAATGTTGTAATTTAATTAGATAACATAATTACACAAAAAATTTCAAAATTTAATCAATTGCAACTTAAGAAGCTATCAACAAGTGTGCTTCTCATTTTCATTTATGGCTCGAGCAAATGTAGAGAGATGTCTTTTATTAACCATTATCAAAGTATAAATTTAATTAACTTCTAACTCGTAGGCAGCTACATTTTGTAACTGTAGCTTTTTATTAAGGCAAAGGCTACACCATAATGTAGCCTATGGTGTGACATAAATCGTTCACCAAAGGAGTTATTGTATCTATTTTTAAGATAAGGATACAGCTTTTAGAAATTCTTTGAGGATAAGGGTTAAATGAACAAATACATACATAATTCAACAGTATTATTGTACAAACCAGAGTTACAAACATGTTATTTGATGATATACATTTGACACACCTGCACTGTTAAAGCCTACAATGTTTCAATTAGTAAAGAAATTGGAGATGTTAGGCATTGTGGCAGATGCCACCAGATCTGGTTCACTGAAAAGTAAGAGAACCCAAGAAACCCAAGATCTCATTGCTACCACTTATTAAAAGCCCCATATTATCAAAGCCCCATAAAATTACAAAGACAAGCTTCTGTTGAACTTGGGATATCCAGAAGGTGATTGAGCCATATTATGGATGATTTGGGACTAAAACCATACTGACAATGTGTGCTACATGCCCTCAATGATGAAAAGAGCAATAATTCTCTACAGTTCTGTGAAATTTTCCTCGAATTTCATAAAGAAGATCCAGATATCATATGGTCCAACAAGGCCAGTTTCAAGCTGAGTGGATGAGTGAACAGACATAATTCAGTTTATTGGAGTGACAGCAACCCCCATGAAATAATAATGCAGGGACTAAATCTATCAGGTATAACCATTTGGCTGGGCATTTGCAGTTATGGCCTTATTGGCCCCTTCTTTTTCAATGAAACAGTAAACTCTGACATGTACCTTGCTATGTTGATGAATCAAAATATCCCTGCTGCATCTGAGCTTGTTGATTTATAATACTCATTATGCTGTTAAAGTTCAAGAATGACTAGACAGTACTTTCCTCAACCATTGTTTGGTATGCAGAGGACTATTTCAATGGCCAGCATGTTCCACTGACCTTTCTCCCCTTGATTTTTTACTCTGGAGAGGTTTTTGAAAACATAGTTTACACAGGGAAGCCATGTTCAATTCGATAAGAATTGAAAGAAAGGATTTGAGCTGAGTGTGACCAAATCACTCCATAAATCTGTCAAAAAGTATCAAACAGGGTGATGTGGAAGTTTCAAGATTGCACCTCAGCTAATGGAGAGCAGTTTGAACATTTGCAATAAAACCGATTTTGTAACTTACCAATTGTACCAATTTTGTTGCAATTCTTTGTAAATAATAACCACTTTGTATAAAATTTTGTCATATTCTCAACACATGGATCATAGAATGTTGTTTATATAAATTGACTGAATTAGGGAACTTATGCACCACCCTGTATATATATAGTAATGTATGCTGCTAAACTATACTTCAATCAACATTTTTATTTATTATGAATTTCTGTGACTATTTTAATGTTTTTTTGCTCAGGAATTGAACCAAAATCACATTTTTTAATTTTATGATAACAAAAATTGGGAATTAATATATGTAATATTAATGCCAATATTTTCTTTAATATACTGAACAGGTATTGATATGATCATTTTATAAATAGTAATAGATATGATCACATATATTTTAAACTTGTTTTTAATTTTAGTAACATTAACTGGTATACTATGCTGCATTGAATATAAAACTTCAATAAGTTTTGTTCTATAAAAATTATTTTTGAAAATGTAATAATGTTATTCATAAAATATCACAAATTAGGTTTCAAAAGCAATAGTTCTACTCATTTTTAACCATATTTTGTAAATTGTATTAATCCAACTCAAATTTATTTAGACTATATATAGAGTGTACTATAATTGATCCACTGACACTGTCAATAATTTTAGTTATTTTTTACTGTATCAAAGATGGCTAGAATTTTATTTAGACTGTTACAATTTGGATCTATCTTCAGTAACTTTGACAAATAATTCAGATCTATTTTAAATAAAAATTATATAATTATGAATATTATTCTATTATATTAATTTAATATATATATATTATTAAATTTGAGATATATTTACAAAATACCATTTGAACAGTCTTGTATTCTTCCCAAAAAATATTCAAAATAGGCCTATCAAGCATACAATAATATATAATTCAATTTATGTTATATTACTTTTCTGAAATAAAATTTGATTTGAGATTTTTTAAATAGTACTGGTCAGCAGATGAGAGAAGAAATATATGAGGTGTGATTGAAATATGACACATTTTGTAAAGAAATATGATGTAAGTTGTAATATGTCAAGTTAATTTATTTAAGGATTCCGAAATTAATGGAATCAGAGGAATGCTTGATTATTTCATTGAGGTGAGTTAAAAAAATTAGTTAGTAAAATTTCTAGTTAAATAATGTGCTTGACATATAATGGTATATCTAATGATATCTTATAATTGAATGTCTATATATTATTTTGATATGTTCTAATTGTTTTTGATAATATATAATTATTATTTTCTGATTGTTGTATTTATTTATTTCACTAACATTATGGTTTTGGTAAAATTTTGAGTCATGAGATCCAAAATGTGTTTCTAATAAATAAATACAACATCAGATAATACTAATTATATATAGATAACATTGTATGAATCTGTCATTAGAATTCCTATTGAATTCTCTAACTACCCCAAAAATACAACTAATGACATAATTATGTCAAATAGTATCAAAATACAATAAAAACCTACATTTAAGAATATCAAAACAATATATTTAGACATTCAATTATTAAAAAATCATTAGCTTGCCATTATTTTATGCCCTGCACATTATTTATCTAGGAATTTTATTAGCTCATTGTTCCAACTTACCAAACAAAATAATCAAGCATCCATTCATTTCAGATTCCTGAATAACAAATCAACTTGACATATCACAACTCATATCATATTTCTTCACAAAACTCCAGAAAACTATATTTTCATATTTCATTCAAATTCAAACACACCTTATGTTATCAATTGTTCCTTTCATCTGTTGATCAGCACATATTTCACTACCACACACACCATTGATACAGACATACAACCAACAGCAATCATAAATACACACATAAGTTGGAACGATGGCACAAGGTAACACATTAAAAATAGAAATGTTATACTTTTGAAATTATATAAGCATTATTAGTAGGTATTGAACTATCTATAAGCTTATTTTCATGCATGTATTTTTATTTAATATTTCCTATATTCAAAACACATTCCTCTTTAATAGATTGCCAATAGTCATTTGATTTGTGGTAATTTTTAATATTCTAAATTTATATAAGTTACTATTATGTCTGGTAGTGGTAGTATAATTTGTCTACTGGGTTCCCAGCAATTAGTTTACCATTTTAATACTTGAAAAGTTAAGCATATATATACCTTATTTTTGCTTATTTAAAACCATTTAATATTCTGACCATAATTAATATATGATTTAAACACGTGATGTCTCACCATCTGTTAATAATTAACTTCAATAGTCATTCTCAATTATTCATTTTCTTTAAAAACTAAAAATGTTGACCACTTTAGTATTTTTTGTAAGATGAAAACTTAAACTGTACTCTTAGAATGTGCAATTATAATTCTTATAGCATAATATTTGACACATAACAATTGTTATATAACCTTTACAATTACATCTTTGGTGAAAATAATAATATAAAGCTGGTATTGATTAAACGACAAACCATTTCATAAACCAGATTTTTTTTTACAAATGTTTGGGGGTTTTAGAAGTCTTGGAATTGTTTTTTAATTACTTTTAAGAATTTCATACGATCGCTAGTTATAGTAGTGTAATTTGTTAATTCGATTCGAGGATAACAATTATGCAGTATTCTATGTGTTGCATAAAATGTAGTTTTTGTTAAAATCTATGAATTTACTTATTTAAATAAAATTGGTCGATGTATTTGTTAATACTGTATGACTTTTTACCTTGATAATATTGTAATACATATTTTTTTCAATCATTACCCTCAAAATAACTTTATACATGGTACTAATATCGTTTAGTGGATTATTTTTATATTCTGTTTAGAATATTTCCGTGGATGAATCTCTGGAAGATAATCTTGTGAGTTAGTCAGCATTGTGTGATATATATTTCAGCATTGGTTATAATTTTTTATGAAAAATATTATTTTCTACAATTTCGTATTTTAATATAGGAATCTGAAGAATCTGTAACTGTAGTTGACATCAAAGATATTGAATTCAAAGGAGAAAAAGCGGATGCATCCCAGTTTGAGCTTCTGCGTGTTCTAGGTCAAGGGTCTTTTGGAAAGGTAAATTTAAGACCACCAGTTTGTTTTTATGTGATATTTAAATAGATATGTTTGAAAATGTTAATATTTACTATAAGTACTTTGTTTACCAACTTAATATATCGTATTTTTATAGACATTATGAACATTTATTTTTTAGATAGATTTATTTATTTTTAATTACGTATAATTTTATTAAATTTTGAAAAGGGTTATATTAAATTGTACCTGTTTACATAGTTTTGGTCTATAATTATTGATACATTGCAGTTATAATTTATTTTAATGAGGTTATATATATTTTAATGATATAACATGTTAACAAGTATTTGAATCTTCAATTTATCTCCTAGTTTTAGCAAATGTTAAGTAGTGCTTAAAAGTGGTTGTGTTTGAAACACGAGTGTCTTTCAATAAAAAACAGCAAATTTATGCATTGTTCCATTTTTTGTCTAGAAATCTTGAATTTAATATAACGTTCTAATTATTATTATTATTATTTTATTTATAGTTTGTAGAACATATTGATTATATTTAGCCATACATTTGTTTAGCTTATCACGTAGTATAATAATAATTATGGTAAATGTTTTCTTCTTTAATAGGTTTTCCTTGTTCGGAAAATTGTTGGCAAGGATGTAGGTACACTCTATGCTATGAAAGTTTTAAAAAAGGCTTGTTTAAAACGTAAGTTTTTTTTGTTTATCTGGAGACTTAATTATAGAGTCATAGCATGTTTTCAAGAATACTGTTTGTATAGATATTTTCTACGAATATTCTGTTTCTTTTTACTTTTAGTGAGAGACCGAATTCGAACTAAAATGGAGCGCAATATATTGGCTGCAATAAATCATCCGTTTATTGTCGAACTTCACTATGGTTCGTTTTTTAAATAAGATTTTCTCATAAAATGCCATGTTTAACTTTCCAATCTGATTCCTCTGTATTTTATTTATTGTCCGTTTTAGAAGAATATAATAACTGTTTATTTATTTATTACTAAACATTCACTTTCAAATGACATTTTATGTATTACAAAATGATTACACATTATTTTACTAATTTTAAAATTGTTAAAAATATTAAATTTTAAAGCAGGCGTATTTGAATTTTTACTTTTTGATATATTTGACTTAATTCTATTAGCTGTATAGTTTTATAAAGTTAACCACAACTGATGCAAAATAAATAATAATAAGTTTTTATCTTATTTTGGGGCCATGCACAAAGTACGTACGCTAGCGCAGGGGGAGAGAGTACCGTTAAAACGTATGTACGCTAATTTTTACACAAATAAATTATCTATTGTCAACGTAAATAAATTAAACAACAAAAACAGTATTCACAAGTTGAGCAAAGTAATCATGCTATTTTGCAAAAGTAAGACTTAGGTAGTTAACAAGTAGGCAACATAAAACAATATTATCGATAATTTGCATTAATTAATAGAATCTATTAATTAATAAAGCTCAGTATTCTATTGGCAGATGATGAAATACTGGAAATCTAACATGATATTAATGTATAAAGTAATGTACTTACATGTATTGTACCTATTCAATTTCATGTTACCTGTTTAAAAATTAATAAAACGTTTTTGTCTGATTGTTGACTGCTTTGGTTTTAAAATAATATATTGCATACCTGCCAACTGTCCCGATTTCGCGGGGACAGTCCCGACATTTAAAGAGGTATTTACATTATTAACATTATTAAAGCAAATATTCCGATATTTAAAAATCTGACTGTTGAAAAAATTTTTTGCCTTTCCACATTTTCATACTGTAGAATTACAAAAATTCCGCGTTTAGCGCAATTACATTTTATTCAATGTACATTACTGTGTATACTGTATTTTATAGAGGCGTACGTTCGTACAGGGTGGGATCAATCCCTCAAGCGTACAAGGGAGAAAGTGGTAGTTGAAAATGCTGAAATAGAGCATACTACATTGTGCATGGCTCCTTAAGTTAAACCGAAAACATCTCGTTTTCTTATGAAATAATTATGCTATCGGTCGGATTGTTATTTATGTTATATCCGATTTTGCAGTATTGTTTTACTATTTTTTCAATTTTGTTAATACTAAGTCAATTCGAAAATAGATAATTTTACCAATTTATATGTAATAATAAATCTGTCTATACTATTATATCATATAAATTTCTAAATTTTACTACATTTTATTCTTATATTATTTTGCACCGTTCTAACTATTTTCAGCATTTCAAACCGAAGGGAAATTGTATTTGATCTTGGAATTTTTACGCGGCGGAGATTTGTTTACCCGCTTGTCTAAGGAGGTAATGATAATCTTTTAATGAATATATGTAAATGTATCTTAATCTCTGTTTAGTAATTTTTATTTCTTTTAACTTTAAATAGTTTTTGTATTTTCAAGTTTAACTTTTATATGTGATATCTTTACAATTAGGTATTATTTTCTATATTATAGTATATTTCATGTATTTAATTATTCTTTTCAGCAGTTTAATAAGGTAAGTAATTCATTTCGGAGGTCTATTTCCGCTTGGTGACCGTGCACAAAAATCATGTCTACTACATAATTTTTTATCGTCGTTTCAGACAAAATTTTGTTTTAAAAGAAACTTAATGCGTGGTAATTTTATCTTATATTTCTGTTATATTACACACTAGATGTATTATATACTCCCTAAATATTCATTAAGAATTGGAAATATTATTATAAACTTCATGAAAAATACACATGTTATTAATTTTGTTATGCTTTGTCGGTTCCATTGATCTATAATTGGTTGTATAATAGTATGTTATAGAAATTTGAGACTTCTTAACCACTATGTGCATTTCATTATAATAATGCAATTGAAGTATGTATTTATGACTATTATAAGTACACATAGTTGGAGAATAATTTTATAACTTGTGTCTAAACATATTTTTTGCAAGGATGTGTAATTTATTAATATTGTATTAACAGTACGAATATGGGTCATTTACTTTGAATATTAGTTTCTTTTATAATATATTTATCGATTAACCTTTCATTTTATTCAAAATTGTCAATGACTCTTACTAGTAATGAAAAGTATACTGTATTTTTTAAATTACTCATAAAATTTGCCTGCATCTCTTTATTTTTGTCCACTACCGATCTATATAACATTTTTTATCGAATACTGCCGTTTAATTCAATGAGTCATTTATTAACTATAGTTTTAGATTTTGGGAACCCATTTGGTTCTTTCCTGCATTTATGTATAATTTATTAATTTAATTTCACGAAACAAATCAGTTTTGTTGTCTACTATTAGAATATTACATTTTTGAGATTACGTAAACTTATTCTTGTGTATTAATGTTTCTTATTTCTACACAACTCGCAGTTTATGTTTACAGAAGAGGATGTCAAATTTTATCTGGCGGAATTGGCGTTAGCTCTTGACCATTTACATAGACTAGGAATCATCTACCGAGATCTTAAGCCTGAAAAGTAAGAATAATGAATGTTTCTTACAATTTATTATTTCTTGTTTCTTAGTACACTTATTTTTATATATTTTAAAATATATTGGTTTTAGTTGCAAAGGTTACTGTACTTAGTATCTACTATGTATTTAATGATGTATAATAATTATAAATTATGATATGTCTATGTACTAAATTTTGAATTGTGACAATTGATTCATATTTATAGACGTGACTGCCTATACTCTATACTGTAGTTTCTTATTAAATAGGACTTGTTAAAGAAAACACCTGTCGTTGTATAATAATGTACAACTGCCTAGTGGTAGAAATAAGTTTTAAAGTGTGAAATTCCCTAGATCTCATTATTTTAAATAATTTATTTTTTATATGAATTTATTTAAAATAATTTTTAGTTAATTACTCTCTTATTCCGCAAATCCAAAAATTACATTCACCTTTTGCTAGCTTGAGTTTTATGCCTATTCATACCCACTTCATTGTTCAATTGCGTGTACACAATCTTCAAAATATCTCAGAAACTGATAATTACAACATAGTATTATGAAACTGAGAATTGACGTTAATATTTTTACAAAATCGAAAAATAATCCTTTGCATGGATTCGATTAACTTTAGACTCATTTTGGCTTTCTTTATAACTTACTTGTAGTAATTTATGAAAATGTTTCCTTTTCTTTCTCAGTTTACGAGCAGTATATTATTATTTATTTTTAAATAATACAGAAATTAGAATGTTGATTTTTAATATATTGTATAATTTTATATTTAAAGTATGCATATTTATAAATTATGTAAATAGGCTTATAAATGTATTCTTGAATTATTTTATGAAATGATCTTCCGTTTTATCTATTATATTGAATATACCCTTGACCAATTTTTTTGTATATACATAATTTATTAATTTTACAAGAAATATCATTATAATATTTGTAACTTTTTTATTGCTCAGAATCTGTTTATTATTATAAGCAATAATTATTTGTAATAATTAAACACGTTTAATGCATTAAAACATTTAAGACTGCTATTGTAAAACATTTGAAGCATTTAAAATACTTAAATTTTGTTATGCTTTTTAAATATCGATATTTATTAATGTTTTTGTGCTTCCACACAGAATATAATACTGTATATTTTAATATAATGTGTTTAAGCTATATCTCTGAAGAAATATTTTTGATAATATAGGTATTTCAATTTTTGCATATTTTATTATTCTTAAATATGTTTATACGTTCGAACATTTTGTGTCATATGCTATACACTTTTATGATATATTTCTCGACTATAGTTTAATTTAAATCCATTTCTTGAATATGTCATACATTTCGCTTTAATAATATCATGTCTTATATAGCATTTATAAAATTTGTCATTACGGTATCGTCGAAAATGATTTATTTTTAACTTATGGTCCTTGGTAGTAGGTTGTCCGATATAATCAGTTTTACCATATGGCTGCAAAGTAAACGGGCTTCGCATATTGTGATTCTGTTAAATTTTCTTGTGCCTGAAGCTAACATAATCTTTATTTTCCCCGGAAAATTCCAATAACGAAAACTTGCGATTATTGAACTAAGAATTAGAATGACATATTGGAAACATACTATTTATTGTTTATAGAATAATTTTAATTATAATTGTTTGCAATAGTCAACAAATTGTATATTCTTATGGATGTAGTACTACATATTAACTGAATTAATAGATATTCTGTGGTTTTTAACTAAATATAATTCATTTATTTCTGCATAATATGCAATTATTTAACTACTATTCAGCCTTGGTTGTACTAATAATATAGTGTGCTTAAACACATTTTTCAATTATCAGAATTATGCATTAATACTGTAAATAATATGGTAAAGTTTAATATCGTATTGGGTGATACCAAAACTTAACATGTAATTATTCTGATTATAAATCAAATATCATTCGTATAACTTACATATTGTTTTACATCATTTAGTGATACCAATTATTACCATGTATATCATTATGTATACCAATTAATAAATTATATAGTAATATGTTTTTTAATGCATTAAATATACACTTTTCTTTAAATATCAATACTTATGTTTTACACATCTAATCTACTAATTTATTACAATACTGAACGATATTGTTTAAATTATTGTTAATCAATAATACGAATAATAATAATAAATTATGATGTATTCGTATCTAAAATACATACAATAACTTCATACATCCTATATGTTTTAAATATTATATATTATATAGAATATAAATATTATATTTACTTGTACTATTGATTGGTATTTAACATTTTGAAATTTATCAAGAAAAATTGTTTATATATACATACTTTTATCACTCAAAGCCATAAAACTGTTTTTCTACCCGGAAAATTATTTTAAAGGCTTGCTTAAATTCATTCAGAAGACGCGTGATGCTTAGAAAACTATTCATATGACTGAGAAGCTTTGTATCAATTAAAACTCCATCGTTTTTATATTCCGGTTTTGATAAATTGTTAAATATAACTTTTCTGTAATTGTAAATTATTTGCTGTATAGAAGTGATATGCATAAATTTCCCCATATTATTATCTAAAAGGGTAACATTAAAAGCGCAGTTATCGCCTATTTGCCTTTTTTAAATAATTTATAATAGGTAAACCTATAATATAAATTTTCATTATAGACAAAATATGACAACACCTTTAAATATATTTTTGTAGTTTATAAATACCTGTCAGGAAAAGATAAATGTTTTGTAAAAAATATGTTTTATTTTATAATTGTATTTAATGATATTTTGTCTATACGTATGTCATTTTAAGATAATCGATTGTTAAGTTTACTTTTTATAATAACACCTCACATGTTTATTAATGAATTTCCACATCTTAAAATTTAATTATTTATTGCAATTTAGAAAGACTCAAATTTGGATTTCTTTTCATAGTTAAAAAATATATACAATATGTCTATTTTGAAAATATATTTATTTAATTCATTTACAATATTATGTAAACATCAGTTTCTTCTTTATAAGAGTATAATTACTATTATTTAATATCTGTTCATCAAACAATTACTTATTTTGCCTGAAAACATAACTAACCTTTTACGTCTAAATTCCTTCTAACGTAAAATAAACGAGTCATAATTAATTTCTCATTCTCCTGATATGTTTCTTTATACATAATATATCAACTTCGAAAGATTGAAAATCACGCTGGTTAAAGAAATTGAGTATACTACTATATTGTAATAGAATGTATTATTGTTCTTTTAAATTGCATTATCATCCTGTTTATACGGTCGTTCTTTTTCCAGTATTCTCCTGGACGAAGAGGGGCACATCAAGTTGACCGACTTTGGCCTCTCGAAGGAGTCCATCTACGACGAGGAGATGACAAAGGCCTTCTCCTTTTGCGGCACCGTCGAATATATGGCCCCCGAAGTAGTGAACCGCCGCGGTCATGGCACTGCAGCGGATTGGTGGAGCTACGGGGTCCTCATGTTCGAGATGCTCACCGGATCATTACCTTTTCAGGGAGAAACGCGCAAGGACACGATGAACCAGATACTTAAGTAAACTTATATTTATGGACTAAAAATGAATCACAAAGCATTCTATTTTATAAATTTGATTAATTAAAAATCAAAAGTATCAATCAAAATAATCTGTGTTTAATTTCTAAAGAAATATGCTCATGGGACTATACTTTTGTGCTGTCAGAGTTTAAAAACTGTTTCACGTAATTCCTTGTCTACATAGATTCTACATAAAATTCTACATAGAACTACGAGTAGAACTGTTGGAAGCAGACACAGATCTACGAAATTATGTTTATAAGAGCCTATTTTGACATGATTTAAGTACTTCACCATTCTATATTTCTTGCGGTGTTGAATTTTTGAAAAACATATTTTGAACATATCCTCATTTTAAATCAAGGTCATCGTCTTAGCTTATTTATGTCTAGTAAATAATATAGTAATTTATATTTAATTTTATATAGTAATACACATTTTTGTCTAATTTATTTACAGTTTTTCAACATAAACAAATTATTATGTGTAATTATTTTATGTATATTTTAAATATATGAAACAGTTTCAATAATTGTTGTAATAAATACAGAATATTTGTTTTTTTTCTTACAACTACTTATGTTAAATATGTTTCAAACGTTTTGAAATTAAATAATTGGAATTGGTGAGCTTTCCTTAAAACTTTATTATATTATCAGACATTAAATATAACTCATTTACCGAATTTGAGTGTTAAGTTTAAAAAAATTTCAAATAATTTATAAAATACAGTATAAAATAGTTACATTATAACTGAAATAAGACAACACCTTTTAAAAATATATTTCAAAATATATTTTTGTAGTTTATAAATAAATGTCGGAAAAAGATAGTTTTGTAAAAAATATTTTTTAATTGTTTCGACTTTTTTAAATTTGGTTGTTAAGAGTATATCTTTTTCTATCTGTCTCATTTCAAATCAGCTTTATCACTGCAATATTATATTTTGATAACGCGAATGTAGATTTATTGAAGAAAATACAAGTTATTTATTAAGTAATTAAATGACAATGATTTTTGCTTCATACAACTTTTTGAAATTACTAATACGCTCTATATATACAATGTAAAAAATACAATAACTATTTTATCCTTTTAGAGCGAAATTGGCCATGCCCCAAATTTTGAGTCCTGAGGCGCAATCACTTTTACGTGCTCTATTTAAAAGGAATCCATTAAATCGATTTGGTATGTATAGAGTTCAGTTATATTTTAGAACATGTTATTGCATTTAAGTTGGTGAGCAAAATTATATTATATTTTTGAGTATAATACATAGCATAATAATGGAGTATATAATGCACATAATAGAAATACATGCCGTTACTTTTAATTACATCAAACTCTTTGAAAAGATAATTTTTTGCTATCTACAAAATTATTGCTCTTGAAGATTTTTAAAGAATACTTTGCGTACGTGTTCTATAATATTTCAAAAATTGTCTTATAATATTTGTAATCATAATTATGTATCATTTATTTTTAATATTAATTAAACTGGCATTTTTTTATAAATATAAAATTCGTTTGCTTACTATTGTTAGGTTTAATTATCGTTTGAATATCTTGCGATGTATATATTCATATAGCCTTAAATTTTACATTTATAAAGGCAGAGATTTTATTCGCGTCTTATTCATTTCATCTTTCCAAGTTATTTTTAGTTTTCTTTAAAAAATATGCGTAGGCTGAATATATTTTTACAAAAGCATTTCTTCTTTTGTGGCATGTTAATGTAGAAAGTATTATAGTTAAGTATCTATTCTCTATATCCTTCAACCTGTCCATTCTCGTTTGCCTTCAATATTTGTAGCCTATATTATGAGAAGACGTATACACATCTATTGCAATTCATGCATTACTGAAAATCAATCCCTCGTTAAAAATCTAGATGGTTGCATTATTCGTTATCCTCTTTTATTTTCAATTTCGTTTCCGTTCCATTATATTTATTGTAATATGTACATAGTATATATGTTTTATTCTAAGAAACATGTTTTTTCCTAAGTATGTAATCTCAAACGATAATTAGTTTATTATCCTTGAGTATTAACGTCAATATAATTAAGCGCTTTAAACATTTTGCGTGAATAAATAGTATAGTAATTAAATAGCTATATTTTTGTTGTGTTGATTTTGTTATTAATACTTTTTGCTGTTTTTAATATACACATCTTTAAAAAAAGTTGTTTTTGTAATATAAAAATACTTAAACAGTAAACCTAGACTCCTTGTTATTCTTACCAATATCTATTTCGTATAATGCTCGTATTTTAATATAAGCATAATATGGTTTGTTATAAAATTTCAATAATGTTTTTAAACATATTATATGTTTAATTGGGGTACATACAATTTTTTGTACAAATTTGTTTAACAAGGGAGTTTAGTACAATTATTATAATATTTTAAATATTTCTTTGCTTAAAGGTTCTCATATTCTATAAAGTTTTAATTCTACAATGATTCTTATAGTACTATGTTTAAATTTAATACTCTCTAATAGCCTAACCAATATTAGGGTCATATTACTTTTAACGGGAGCCATCTATACTTTACTTACCAGATTTTTATAGGATGTGATGCACATAGCGTCTCTTATACATATCCTTATTCTCCTATAATTACAGAATAATTCGATTTATACATTTGAGATGAAAAGTAATTGAATTTATCCGTTCTTCCTTGTTGACATCCTTTAAATTTATTACTACATTGTATTCTGGATAACGGGAATCAATGTTTAATATGGTTTAATATTAGCTTTACTTGTTGGGCTCTTTGCTTGTGTTATAATTATATTACTGAAAGGTTTACAAATGAATGCAATTTGTTTTATAAATTAAATCGTCAGATAAAAATAAATAAGTAGTACCAACTAATAATCAAATATTTTAATAATATGTGATTAATTGGTCCTTAAGTTGAAAACGTTCTTTTAAATATTAGCTATGCTTTGTCACCTATATTGGTATTTATTGACGAATAATTTACAGCACTTTCATATTATTTTCGGTATATCGTATGTTCCACTAAAAGCTCCACCATCTGAAAAATTATTAACAAGTTACCTATATTAGAATACCATACCATGATTAAGTCTGTTTGCGTATTATATTATATTGTGCACACCAAATTTGGGTCTTTGCAATGTACAAAAGTCGTAAAATTCCATAATTTTAACAAGATTAATATCTCATGGCAGTTGTTTTGACAACAAAATATATCTTTATATCTGTAGAAGGCAATTTGTATATTTTTAACGAAAAAACAATCAAAGTACATACGATCAATATTTTTCATCCGGTTAAGCATATTTTTTCATTTCAACTTGTTTATTGTTATCAATAGCATGTAAATACTCTTTTTTGTGTTTTGCTTATTGGAAGTTTGGAGACACTGACAATTATTATAGAAATATAAAATATTTAACTGTTATACAAGCAATTAAACTGCTAAAACATATGACAGAAGTAGTAACGACATATTATTCGTATTCTAAATTAAGGTAAATTAAAATAACGTGTATCACAGGTATATTACTGGAACAGACGTAATTGTATAATTAATACAATGTTTTAATTTTATAATCTTATTATTCTATTATTTTCTATAGGTTACGGTCCTGACGGTATAGACCAGATGAAATCACACCCATTCTTTGCCAGCATAAACTGGGACGACCTATACAACCGCCGATTTCCGCCTCCTTTTAAACCGATATCGTCACGTATCGATGACACATTCTACTTCGACTCGGAATTCACATTAAAGACACCCAAAGGTAAAACAATCGATAATTATTATTTCATCTACTTTTTCCTTCAAACTTGTGCAATTACCTATACATGGTATTGTGCAGGTCAATTTATATATATTTTTACTATCTGTTCTCCATTGAAAATTTAAATGATCTGCTTCATTTTTTGCAATATTACATTTTTGCGTAACACTTTATTTTTTCTATAAAGTACTATATATACTTGTAAACAGAGACGTAGGTACTGTAAATATTTTGTACTTTAACTATATCAACTGCTTGGAATTTACGTCAAACTTTAGTGTTTTTATTTGGCACATAATATGATATAATTTTTATTTTTAATTCTTCCATATATTTCTCTCACTCTTTTATTTGCAACGACATATCGAAAGCTACTTCTATATTTATTCTGTCCACGTGGTTTATTATTTTTCTTTCTCATTTATCTCTTTATAGACTCCCCTGGACTCCCCCCAAGTGCTTCAGCGCACGAAATGTTTCGCGGTTTCAGCTATGTGGCCCCCATTTTCTTCTCTGAGGGCCATTCTTCAATGTCTACTAATACAAACGGTAATATGCTGCAGTTAATTTTCGCTATACTTTCCACAAGTTTTTCTAAATTCGTTTGACTGCATTTGTTTCTTTTCAATAATTTATTGATAGCTAGTCTGACTCTCTAAGAATTCACGCCTATTAATATTTTAAACCTTGCATTACTTTTGAACTGTCAAATATTCTTTTTTTTTATAATTGTTATTGAAAACAATTTATGATGATAATATGTAATAATGCAATTCATAATGTAATAATGCAATTCATAATAATACATCAGTTGCCTAATTAAAAAATATATATACTATTTACAATTTAATTTTTTTACAGTTTTTAGTACTGAAGCTTTAAATGTTATTCTTAGGATTCTTTGTTACTGGTTTAATTTAATCGATTAATTCATTTTCTGTCATCTATAGTTCAGCTCGTTTAGGACTTACATCCACCATTCAGCCTCACTTTCTATTCATTGTGCCCCATGTGAAACATTCTCATAATCCAAGCAGTCTTCTTATCAATATTTTAAGGAATTTTTGAGCCTTGAACTGTTTAAATTCGTATACATGGCTTTTTGGATGTTATTTCGCTTGCGCTAGTAGATGGAACAGAATCCAAATTATTGTCGCTTATAATATACTCATATAAAGGGAATCATTAAAATCTTCAATCGGATCCGTATATATTAGATAACATAATATAAGAAACAATAAATATTATGAGCTTTAGAAACACTGATAGTGATATCGATTACGTAATATTTTAATTTTAAGACTGAATATAATCGACTAGTAGATTAATAGTATTATACTCATTCTGACATTAAATTCACGAATATCTAGACAAATTTCTAACAAAGGTTTGACGATTACTCATGGTAGATGTAGATCCTAACTAACACTCATGGAAAGTCTCAAAGACTAGGATTTTTTTTAAATAATTTTTTTTGATTTTCCGTATTAATTGATATGAAAAATGTTCTTTATTTTGTTTGATTTTCTTTAAAAACCTTATTTTTGAGATAATTAAGTTTTATTCTTACTTTTAGATAACATATTTTATATCAATTTGTTGCTTTTCCTATCATTTAAAATAGAAACTAGCCTAAAATATTCTATAATTCAAGTTCTATATACTTCACAATATTGATAATAATTAAACAATTTTTAGCCTTAAATCCCAAAAATACTTTAATTATCAATCTTCTAAAGTATAGGAAATTTAAATTATATAACATTTGAAGCTAATTTCTATTTTAAATGATAGGAAAGACTTAGATGAACAATTTAATATATATATTTACATTTTCTCAAAAATAAGACTTAATGAAAATCGGACAAAATAAATAATCCTACTCGCATTTGGCTCGTAGATTCTGAGTGTTTATTTCCTCCATAGATTGTAATAACGAACGTATACTTTCTTTTCAAAACAACTTTTTGAGTGCAACTCATTTTACTGCTCAAATACCCAGTTTTATTCTATTCATTTATAAGTAAAAAATTTAGTAATAGGTATAGCTAAATTGAAGTTTAACAGGAATGTTTAAACTTCTTATAATTACTGATAATTTACTTTTAAAAATATAAAAATACGTTTGTATTTATTTTTAAATAAATACATAATATGTTCTAGTTGTGCGATAGCTGAAGTCATGGGAATTATTTTCAGGGGTTAAAAATGGATGTGTCCACATAATATATAGTATATATATATATATATGTATGTATAATGATATATATATATATATATATTCATCTAAATCTGTCATCTGACAATAATATTTATACAATTTAATTACTCGGAGCTAACATAGATAATCCTATTATTCTAGATATTTTAAAGAATCATAATAATATACTGCATTATACGAATATGTATTGAAGTACTGGGGTATATTTATCCGGCCTAATTAGTACCTATGAAGCTTTATGTGTTTCCACTGTAATTATCATGATAATAATAATTTGAGGGTATTATTGTAGTGTATATTTTTAAATTATTCTATAGATAGAATTCACCTGCTCACCTATAGTAAACTGAAATCGCAATCTAGTTACATATTAACCAGCTTTATTTAATAACATATAATGCGTAGATATAAATATAGATGAAGAAATTAAATAAACTGCGAATCTTGCTCAATCATTGAAGTATTTTGAAGGTTGTGTCCACAAGAGTGAGAAAGTTAATCAATAAATAAGAGAGGCGAATTCCTTGAGTCTCTCGTTCTGACATCTTCCCCCCCCCTATTATATCTGCTCAGTTAAATTAACTCGTGGTTGTTCGCTCATTCTATATTCTGTATAGCTCTTTCGTTTACTCAGGATTAGCTGCTAACTAAACTGTTTACCTTCAGTTATTTTGCTTTGTTATTACTTATATTATTATTCAGAAAATCATGTGTCAATACTATTATTATCCATAAATTCAGGATGCAAGGTTTTTTAATGTTATGTATTTAGTACAATTTCGATGTAATTACTGACTATATAAAGAAGAACACAACTGCGCTCAGGAAAATATAGTGAACTTTCTATTTATAAAACTAGCCATTAACGATTTCTGTCGCTAAAGTAATGTTTGAGCTGAGTCTGTAGAACACTTCTTTCCTCCCTTCAAATGAAGTTGAGAATGTCAGACAGTGGTTTTCAGTCATCGATTATTCTATGCTTTACTCTGATCCTTCAATGGCGCTCAGTTTATTCTACAAGTGTCAAACAATTTTAGTCTCAAGTCAAGTGGATGCAGCAATACAAAAACAATAACATCAATAACTTTTACTAGTGATGTATTGTTAAAAAAATAACGTAATTCTACAGCTTATGACTTGTATGTTTTTTAAACAGTGACATAATTATAACCATTTAAAAATAATAGTACGTAGTGGTTGATGGGTACATCTTTTTCAATAACCTACAATATTATAAGCGAGAAGCATGTGGTCGTTTGGTTCTCTGTTTTTTTTAATGATTAATTAATGGTTTATTAAGGAATAATTAATTATCTTGATTTTTAGTTTAATTACATATGATGCTTTGTTAAAAAAATGGAATTTCTTTAATGAAAACTAATGTTTATATGGGTGAGCAAGTTTTCATTAAATTTATCTTATGAAAAAATGGTCCCATGATTTAAGAAAGAATGTTTAGTTTTATAAGTTGACTTGTGTATAAAGTTAAATATATATATGATCAAAATATTATGTGAGTTATGTATACAGAATGTTTTTTAAATTTCGTAAATTTAATAATATAACTACATATTTAGTAACTCGTTTTAACTTTAAATAACGTCCTTGTTATAATATCCTCAATGCTTAGATGAAAATTTGTAAAATTAATATTTTAAATAATATTTCCAAAACAATTTATCAACAGTCCATTTAGATTTAGAAAATCAGCATTGTCTATTTTTATATTATGTATCAGTGATATAATATATACATATGCAATAAATTAGTGAGAATTATAATCAGACTCCCCACATAGATAAGTAGATAAGTGCTTCAGTTTATAATCAACATAAATAAACACAAATTTTTGTTATATCTAGATTCTAACTATATCTGCTTGGTTCTTCGGTTATGTCATTTTCTTTACTATATTGTTATGGATACATAATACTTGCCTTAATACTTCGTAGTCCTTCACAATTATATTGCTTATAGGTGTATTTTAATTTCGTTATAGGGGAGCATCACAAACAGCTGGCCTCTTTGGCCAAGCTTCCCGGAGTGAAGACGAAGCCTTTTCTTGAGGACTACGACATTCTGGAGGAGATTGGAACTGGATCCTACTCAATTTGTCGCCGGTGTCTTCACAAGTCTACTGGGACTAGTTATGCTGTCAAGGTATTGTCTTTTCTAATGTACTCTATTTTATATATTATTTTGTACTAGATAGCTAATTAAATTATAAGAAATTGACTTCAGAAGAACAGTTATTAATTTTTTAAACACAGCGCAAGTGAAATAAATAGTTAAATCTTCTTTTTGATAACGAAGTTAATAAGAAAATACTTATGCACTGTTTATTAGGGGGCTCTCATTGAGAGTTTGTCTCTAAATAATTATCAATTTATCCGAATGAATTAGCATTTCAATTGCTGAAGAAACAGTTTCTAGGGCCAGCAGTAAACTTTACTTCTATGTTAGCAATAGAAATATCGCAATGAAACACACTTGAATAAAAAATTGAAAGAAAATGATACTTATAATTTACTTACCTTAGTTATCTGGCATTATTTCGTAGTTACAGAAAGCACAATTGTCATTGGAAATGAGCTTTCCAAAAAGTGGCGTTTGACCTTTTTGATTGTTCATCATGTATGACATAAATTTTACAGTATTCTACATTATTACTTACATGATGTATATAGTTATTCAGCAATTTTTTAATATGAAATCTTTCGATGCACTTTTTAAAGTATTGCTATTTAACGTCATTACTTTAATTTATGGATTTTGTCAACGATGTTTGAGCTACTCGACATGACTTCAAAACATGTACTTTTATAATTTTTTCTAAAAATTCACAGTATATACAATTATACAGGATGTCCCAAAATGATTACCCTGATTAAAATTTGTTGTGCCAATAATGGGTTTCATGGGGAAATTCGTTAAGCTTATAGCGCTTTATTAATATTCGTAAGATTATTTCAATACATAATTTTGAACGGTCATGTACCTACTCTTAATGTTTAATCAGAGTAATCTTTTTGAGACACCACCCTGTACAATAGGTACAATTATTCATGTAGTATTCCCCCACAGGCTTAGCTTCGCTTATGAACGAGCATCCAATGTGGAAATAGGAATATTGCTTTTCAGTTAACCTGACTACTTCTTGTCTTTGTAATATATCCAGCAAAACACATATTTTAGTGTATCCTATTTTTTATCTTCATCTGTGTTTTCACAATCCCTCAAGATAATTGATAAGGGAAAACGCGATCCTACGGAAGAAGTGGAGATTTTGATGCAATTTCGATCACTTCCAAATATAGTTAATCTTCGAGACGTGAGTTATTATTTTTATTACTTTTCCTCTTTGCTCAATGAATGTAGAGGATAATCACTTCAGACAATATGTTCCTTCTAAATTTCTATCTATTTATAGTTATCTTTTAGGAACCATAATTAGATTGAAGATAAATGAATTCAGTGTTTCTGTATTTTTAATTATTATTGTATTTTTTTCGCTATAAAATAAGAAACTACTATATACACTGAATATAATATTAACTAATTATTGTTGACAACATTTTTATTGTAAATCTCTTAAATAAAATGTTTCATTTTTTGCCGTTTTGTCAAAAGCAATATAAAATTTCTGATAAAATGTTCTGATATTTTATCTAGTGTTTTTATATTTACATTCGTCTTCATACTTGTAATTAATATTATTTAATCAATTACATGACATTGTAGGGAAAATACTACCATCAAAGTATTATAATGTCTCATAAATTTGAAACGATATAACACGCTTTTAAATTATAATACACAGTTAAACACGCCATAATCGCTAAATTTTATAGGGAAATGAATTTAGAAGAATTTCTGAAAGGGAGTGAAAAGCGAGATAGAAGGACAAATGATAGAAGAGAGCTTCATATATAAATAGAACCAAGCTATTGAGACATTTGTAACTGACGCTTGGGTATTTAAAAGTGGCTTAAAGAGAATTGGCTGTTTTAGGCTAGATTTGAGATCATCTCCCAAAATAGAAGTGGATGGATAACTGTATGTATGATTGTGCTCATATTATTTCCAGGCTGTGGTTTCTCTTACTGAAAACTAGAGACACCGTGTAAGAAGAGATAGATGGCAATGTATCTACAAAAACTCGTCATAGTGTGGAGCATTGAGCTGCCTATCATTCCACCCACTACAATGCCCTCCACTCTTCTTCCAACGCGCTTCCAACAAATAGCCAACTTCTCTGAACGGTAGAATAGATCCTTCTCTCACCACTAAATATCTTTCTTCAACTTTTCTCGTCTTACAATTTTTTCCTCTCTACTCCTTTCCTTCTATCTATCGTTTCTCATCAATAAAACGTCGTCTTGGTAGCGTGCTGACGTCAGCGCAGTCTCTAAGAGTACATACTGTGCGGTGGAGTCGTAGAAGATGGAACGCGAAGGTAGTGAGTGATTTAAACAGGCTGCCATTGTTTGAGAAGTTGTTGGAGAATGTTTCTCAAGTCCGAGCGGAGATGGGGAGAAAGTAATGACTGAATATATCTTAGGCATCATTATGACGAGGATCAAACCGGCAGCGTGTTGACATTCTGGACTTTATCTAGTAATAATATTTAGTGTTTATTGCATCAGTCGTATGTATATACTTACGACGATTTAAAGTACACGTTCGTTGCTCTGTAATCATTTTTTATGAAGCGCGCGCCTTTCTTCGAGCTGGTTAATCTGTATTATGTTGTACACATGGTCAGCAGTAACGACAGCTATGAAAGCATTATATATATTTACATCTTGTTCGATTTGTTAAATTTCGCGACTGTTTTAGGCAGACTTCCAAATGTTTTGAACTTACTGTTGTTTTTTATCTGTATTTCGGTTTTCTCTCATTTTTACATTCCTTCATTATGAGAAAATCCTATTTACATTTTATATTTATATACAAATTACAAGCTTTTGTTATGCAATTATAAGAAATAAAGTCCGATGCGTATATAAATTCTGTATTCCCAATTACCTGAACTTTCTCAAATATTTTATTCACGAGATAATTACTTATATAACCATCTTTAAATTAATGCTTGTTTTAATTAAAAGGAAAATTTCGCTTTCTCTAATTTTCCAATTTCTACATATTTTCATTAAACAATTTCATTCCAATAATTATAATAATGTTATATTAATATGTTATATAAGACATTATATTATTGTGAATAAGAGACTAAAGCCCATAATACGCTTTTATGTATATGCTTAACCCTGTTCAGTCATATACGATTTATAAACTAATCTAGTCTTTAATTACGAAGTCCTACAACAATATGGGTGTACAAATTTCAAATAAAAATTATTTTAAATTATTCGATTAAAGACTTAAATTGTTGAAGTAAAAATTACATAAAATTAACTGGATTTATTTGTATCTATTGTTACCAAAATAAAGCAATAATCATAATATTAATACATATAATAATAAAATTGATCCAATCAGTGTTAGGATTCCTATATCCCGACTCTCATCCACTAAGTATAATTATTGATGTAATTATACCAAAGTAAATGTAACCAATTTATGAAAATATTAAAACATATTTAGTCAATAAATTACAATAATTTGCTAGCTATATCTGTCATCTTTTAGGTCCAGTAAATTATTTGACTAGACATTTTTAGTACATTGTTCCAACTCACCAGACAAAATAATCAAACATTCCGCTTTTGATTATTTTCCTCTCGGACTCCTCTCTTCACACACCTCTTCCAGAGATGAATACAGTTTCTCTTACCTAAAGACACTCTAACAACCAAATCAAACGTTCAAGATTCGGATTCCAGGGTTTCCTTGGATCCTTTAAAGATTGTAATTATTTGCAAAATTTAATTAAAAGTTTTATAACTTTTCATAGTCTTTAAAATATACAGAAAGAAATATAATTAAAAAGAATATAATATATTATTATGCTTTTGTTTTTTTATTACATTGGTATGCAAAATCACTCCAGGATATTTGTATTATTTGTTTGAATTTTAAGTTATATTTTTTATTAATGTTTTTAATATACAGTAAAATCAAATAATGTTATTTTTATGAATCAATTTAATTAGAAATAACAAGTGGAAAGCATTATACATTTTTTCTCATTAAATATATATGTAGTTTTGACACTCTTTCTGAAGACTGATGTATGCCAAGAGGTAAATGTATTTTTCAAGAAACTTGGCTTCAGAAAAAGGAATTTTAAGACTGTTTGATATGTGTTCACATCGATAGCATCCTTATCAAGTTTTTCACAAATAATTGACATTGCTTCAATGAGAGAGGCAGCTATGCAGAGTCAGACTAAAGGAAAACCATGAATTCCAAATAGTGACACTGACTTGTCCAGTGCAAGTACTTGTACACTGAAGAGGGGCCTTCCTGCTAGCGTGGTAAGGTGGGCTGGCTGGTTTACGTGGTCATTGTTGGCATGGTTGCAAATTGGGCAGATCCAGTTGGGGTTGTTCTGCTGTGCTCGATGTCTGCTGCTGCATCTCCTGCCTGTGGGACCTTTCCCCGCAGTTGGAGCATGTAATGCAGGCAGCTGAGCAGAGGGCTATCCTGCACATGCAGCAAAGGTTATGACATGCTGGCTGAGTGTTGATCGGTTCCTGGATCGCATTGTCCCCATTGGCGTGCCTGCGGCAAGTCCAAACGTCCTTGGCAGTGTGTGGCTGGGACCCCAGCTGCTACAGTGGGTTTGCCTGTGAGCTTTCTGGTTGCAGATGGGAACTGTGGAGACAACCCGGTTGGCAGCCTGGCTGATGTACAGAATGTGGGTCGGCCTCTGGCAGGTTGGTAAGTGGGGCTCTCGGCAATGTGGTGCTGGGAAGAAGTTGAGGGACGCATCTCAGGCACAGCTACTGATGGTCATTACGAAGCGCACTGATGGATTTGGGGGAAAGCCTAGAGCAATGCTGGTGAAACCAGGATAGGCACAAGGAACACCGGTCAGAGAGACCTCTGAAGTTCACAGGTGGAGCAACTGACAGTCTGGCTGGTGCAGGGGCGGGAGGGGATTCCGGCGATGAGTTGCAGAAAAGTAGCGCAACCTTGACATGACCAATGGTGGTCCTTCCAGACCAAGCGAGTGGCTATAGTGGACAGCACTCTGGTGAACCAAACCAGGCACAAAGAGCACCTGACCTACAGACCTTTACATTCTCACAGGGAAAGACAGAGGGTCCCGGGTTGAATTCAATGTTCCCAACATAGAAGAAGAGAGTGAGGGTTGAATGCTGGGTTATCGCCCTCACAATCAAAAAACACAAAAGATACGGGAGGAGAGGATGGGGAGCAGCATGCAGGAAAAGCGGGGGGAGGCATGAAACAAGTGCAAGCAGAGCATAGCACAACACAGAATGAGCAAGCTGCCAGCACACATGCACTAGACATACAGCAAAGCAGGGGGGGGGGGATAGCAAGTACACGAAAACACAGACATGCAGAGGCGGCGGGGATAAAGCAGAGAGCAGCAAACAAGCACAACATGCCGTGTACAACAAAACACCCAGCCGAGCCATAAGCCCATGCCAGGGTTAGAGGCCAGGGAAGCCAGTTTGGTACCACCCAGATTGTGTGAATTTGTGGGCAAACGAGATCACCCGTTGAGGTGCCCGTGCTAGCATCTTTGGGGGGGGGTGGGGGGGGCAACACCCGAACACTTCCATCTGGAACTGGTGAGTACCAGACAGTGTTGGAACCAATGTGCCAAGTCCTCCAACTCTTCCCTGCTCCTTGAACAGGTAGGGTTGGCTGTTAGGTCCATTATCCTTGTGTAGGCTGGTAGGCTCCTGTAGTGGCCCGACCGGAGTTTGGCAAGCATCACCATCTTGCAATGTGACCTGAGATCCACCACATGCATATGGGGGAAACAAATAAATAGTCGGTATATGCATTTATGATGACTATGCAAAATTTGTTGTGATTCACACAGCATGGGCAGCTCTTCTAGCTATAATATCATCTTCTAATATAAATATGGCTATACCATAATAAAATACCTTAATAGTTCCATTACAAAACATACAAGAACACTCAATTCACTATTGTATGCCACTGTGGTATTAAGCATTAATCTATATGTAAAATTATACCAACTAAATAAATGTGTATTAATTTTTAGTTCTAAAAATTTAACTACCTGCTTGTTAAAATGTTTTCCTATCTAAATATATAGAGAGAATTTCGACATAAACAGTAATGTTAAAATTAAAACAAATACAATGCCTTTAAAATCTGTCAGACCTGTTTGGCTTTCTGTTAATTTACTTCGATCCCCGTCCCTTCTTCTCAGAGCAAATGTCAAACCCGTTTAGAAAATTAAGTTAACACTTTATAACTATTCGATAAGAAAAGTAGATCAATTATTGCAATTTGGTTGAAGAAATGATTAACTAACAGTTCATCGTCTTTTTCAACTGATCTAAAACACCGAAATATGCTAATCTATTGTCTAGACATTTATTAAATATAGTTTGTATTAATTTATGGATATGTATAAATTTTTATTTGTTCTAACAGGTTATTAGTCATACTCCAAATTATATTTGTACGACAATTCATATTGTGTTTTATTACTTATACAAATAATTATATTTATTTTTATTGGGTTGATTCTAAAAATGTTTAATTATTATTGAATCGAAAAACATTTACTTTAAAACATCAGTATTTGCATTAATTTGCTGATTTGTCCTTTATGTTGATATAATTTAAGTTGTATACTTTTTTACAGTACTTATTAAGTTTCATATATCTATTTTAAAATTAATTAAGCTATTACCGGAAATTTAATTATAGAAAAACAATGTTAAATTAAATCTTGACTGCTTTTATATTTATTTTGAAGGCTTATTCTATTTTTTTACAATTTATTATAAATATTGTATTATTTTTATCGATTAATATTTTGAGTTAAATGTTCTTAAGTAGAGTTTTTATTTATTTAAAAATTGTAATAGCAATATCATTATCGATTTATTTCTTGTGTTTTTCTATTTTTGATATACAGTTGTTTATCCTAAATTTTTTAATAGCATTAGTTTATTTTTCATCATCTATACTTACTTTTCCGTCTACAGGTCTACGACAATGGAAGTCACGTTTATCTAGTAACCGATTATCTCAAAGGTGGCGAACTTCTTGACAAAATTCTAAGACAGAAATTTTTCTCGGAAAGAGAAGCGAGTGCTGTTGTTGAAATTTTGACTAAATCGCTAGCCCATTTGCATCAGAACCTAGTATGTTGAATGATAATTATTTTCTAATTATTATAGATGGAGGCATTTGTATAATATAAGCACTTAATTATGGTTTATTATGGTAACGTTCTCACATACGTTTTAATGCCCTTTAAAGCTATAGTTGACATATTTTAACTAGATAACTATTTAATTTTGCTCGCTTTAAGCTATTACGATTCGGAAGTTTTCTGTAAACTAATAAACATATAGTCTTATTCTTTTTATATTTAAAAGTTTCTTTTTAAACTAAAATTACTCGTTAATAAAGAACACGTTAATAATTATAACTACATTTCAGCATTAAAAACGATTATTCTAATAATACTGTTCTTCTATAGATGTGAACATCTAAAAATATCTATCATATTTTATAGTTTATTTTTTTATAAACATAGATAATTTTAGTAGTTGTATGAACTTATAACTCAAATATGATATTAGTATTTTAAACTAAAATGTATTATATCTACCTTCTAATCTTATCTGATATCTTGCGAACTATTGTTCAATTTATGAAATACTCACTGTCATTATGTTTTCATCTTTTAAATATAATGTGTATAGTAATTGTTTTCTTTCTAATAAACTTTGAGGAGTTCGCTTTTTATAATGATTCTATAAGGTTAACAGACGCTTGCGAGTATTTTTCTTATATAAACTACATTCAATTTATCTAATAATTCGTAGATACTAAACCGTTGCAGTAGTTATTTCTAACAGTAGACAGTATTTACATTGGCATATTTTACGAGAATACGCAGACTGATCATTTAATACTCATATTGACTATAAAACGTAGACCAATGAGCTTCCTGAAAGTGTACTAACTAATTAGTCCATCTGTTAATGTCTTCAAACCTAAACTAATTTAATGAATTTATAAAATCCTATGTTATTCCTAGCAATGTATTGGCAACGTTTTATTTTGATTATGACGATAGGATTTTCGTGATGTTACTAGAAGGCATTGAAGTAGAGACCTGATGAGGCAATATTGTGTATCAAGGAAATCTAAGACGCTTGTTTTGTAAGCTATTCTGCGTAGGTATCTGTGATGCATATAGATATACTAAGATATTTTGAAACAATGAAAGTAGTAAGGAAGGTGGAGCGCGAGGCCAGTACTAGTTAGCGCAGGGGGAGAGGAAGCTGAAGTGTACTTGGAGGGGGGGGGTGGATGCGCGATATCCACCTTCACACCTCTCAACCAATCAGTATACTAAAAATACGCTAAACTTTTAAATGAATCATTTAATGTATGCAAAGAGATCCCTATCGGTATTTTAAAAATGTCCTAAAGATATGCTAAACTTCTAAATGATTCCTAAAAGTATGCTAAGAGTTCCCTACGGGTATGCTAAAAATTACGTAAACTCTTAAATGATTCCATATGTACATATGTAAAATTAACAAGTTTATACATGAAAACATATATTCTGTTATAACAAGCAGGATGTCTCAGTACAACAGTTAACGTTTACATATCGGCAAAAGCATTAGTAAATGTATCTTCGAATAACTGGGCTTCATCATAGTTAAGTCATAGTCATAATAGAGATAAGTTTTAAGTTTCCCCGTCAGATGTATAGTTCTCCTCTTCGTCCGTATTCTCTTCATCACACCTCCTTTGTTATTTCGCCAACAGTTTCATGCACTTGGTTTTTTCAGATCCACCAAGTTCCTTTTATTGCCTCCTCCAAAGTAGAACTCATAGCAGCACGGTTACTGCTTATCTTCTTCAATTTAATAAAGCGAGTAAAAAGAAGCTGCTAGGCATTGTCTCTGTTGCGTTTATCTATAAAAGTAAGAGTCTCCAACATTCTACACTTGACAAATTTTTCAATATTCGATAGGGAAGCCTGGTTTATCGCGTCTTTTGTCATGTTCTGAAGAACATGTTTATTTAAATATGAATGTTTGATATCCATATTTGCAACATCCTTATAGCGTCGTAATTTGTTATTCTTTTATCTTAATATTTTCAGCTTGTGACTCAACATCATAATCCTTCTCCACATCTGTATTTTCTCGTTCAGGCTGTTGCCCTCACATAGTTTTGGTATTAAACATGTTTGAGATTATATATAAATTTTGCATAGATGCGGCTTCGCGTTTATAAACATGGAATACTTATCGGTGTATAACTAAAAAGAGATAGATTTGCGCCACGTCATAATGCTAGTATTATGGTAGTAGGGCCGACTTTGTCTGGAAAAACCACTTTTGTTACGAATTTACTTCGGAATCGTGATAAACTATATATTTAGTAAGTAACTCTTACGCATTCACTGGTTCTGTGGTTCCCAACACAAGATGCCAGACGCCGGTTGACTTGGAAATACAGATTACTGTCTTTCCACACAAATGGGCACAAACTCTTTATAGCCAATAGTTGATAATTTTGATGCAAAATGTCCCTGGGAATTCCATATTCCTAACATTTAATTTCAAAAAAATTGTTGTAGACAACCCCTACTCCTATCTATTTATCGACCTCCATATGCTGAAACCCGACTATTTACGAGTATGAAGTCATATTCTACCAAGAGAGGAACCGCAATATGTTTATCTGGTGCGTAACCAGGTCATACCTAATCAAGTGGGAATAAACACGGCACCAATTTTGAATGATAAACATTTCCGGCTGATGGTTGCGCTTGGTGAAGACGAGTATGAGAAAAACAAAAAGAATAGTGAATCAATTCAAGAGAAATGGAAGTGGAATTAGTGCTAGATGTAGCTCATAAATTATATGCCTACAATCTTAACCAAGAAATCAGAAAGCGGAAATTGGAGGAAGATGAAGCTGGATTACCCTCAAGTCCACATCCACAACCTCAACCAGCACCACAGTCTGACAATTTATTTAGACAGACAGTTGACACGTTTCTCAAACACTGTCGGAGCAAGGGTCGTCTTCTTCTAAGTTTTCTTCAAACGAAAAATTAAAAATGTGGTGACCAAGGCTGTATTTTTTATCTGAAAAATAAAATCGACACATCCAATATATTTGACTTGGTTGTTGTATGCCGTTGATAGCAGAATAAAGAAAGTTCCACCAAATGGCTGATACCAATTTGAAAATTATCTACGCCTCATGAATGCACCACAATATATTATGAGGGCTGACAAGCAGGTCTAAGCAGGGCTAACGACACCAGAATCATAATAGTAACACCCATCGCCGCCGGACTGACATGTATCAACACCACAAGCACCAGTACCAATAGTAATAATGGTACATTAATAATGAAATAATGTTGCCGTTTTATATGTCGAAGATTTTTAAATTTTTATCAGGAGATAAAAGTATTTATTAGGAGACTTATGTTTGGCTTAGCATTTTCTGAATGACTTACGGAAACACAGAAATTAAAAAAGAAACTTCAAGTCAACAACCGACTTAGGAAACATTAAGACATCAGAAGAGAAACTCAGTTCACGAAATACTTGTGATATCAGATGGATTTACTAGGTAACATCTTAAAATAGAAGGAGTTTCTAAATTTTGTTCGAAAGAAAATATTTCTCTCAAAATTAAACAATTGTTATAATTTTATACAATTTAATGTTAAATAAAATCAATGTTGTGAATAAATTTGTAAAAAGAAAAAAATGGCTTTAATAATATTTCGACAAATCTATTGTTATTATTCTTTATGGAGTCACGTGACTTTTCCGCTCAAATATATTGGCTTCTGATTGGATGACTGGTTTTTTTCTGTGAGCGTAGATTGGAGTATTTTTTATGTGCAGCGTCGTCTCTATAAATTCATAGATCTTTTGATCCCCAGAAGATGGTCTGGAGTCTGCTACTTAGCATAGTTAACTAGTTAGTTTTCCAGGAAGATTCCCACCTGGGAAGGTGTAAGGGTGATTGGGCCTGTAAACATGGCCCACTCGAGAACACGGGATTGTCTCCATTGATCCACCGCACATCCAAACTCGAAAGGAGAGTTCGAGGTTCTCGCCACCGTAGATCTCCATCCCTTCATCGTAGGTGCCTAGATGGAAGAAGTACTCCCGCGACATGGCGAAGAGACCACCGGGCATTGTGGCAGTCCTGTATAAATACATATAATTGAATGTTAACTCACTTTAATGCATCGTATTTTTAATTTAAAATAGTATCTATAAATAGTATTGTACAATAAACAAAATAAGAAATATGAGACACTTGCAAGAACTTAATAGGAGATGTAAGAAGTTAATACTAATTTTATTTTTCAAATTTGGTAAAACAAATCCGTATTGCAAACCAAAGATTGCAACTCAAATTAATACACGTTTTAAAAATGTAGTTCTAACTCGATAAATTGTTTACGAGCCCTCGAAATGCTATATTTATCACAGAGATACGTACTCTAATAAAACACTTGTTTCTTAAATTTCATTATCCAAAATTGAATGTTCACAGTAATTGCGATATTTCAATATGTACATGTCCTTTGTAATAAGAATAAACTCAGATGAATTCGTATTATTAAGGTGTTTACCTTAAAATGTTAAAATATAAAGCGTGTCATGTGTCACAATGGTTTCCTTAAGTAACTATAAGGATTATTATAAGGAATAAATATATATTATTTTCTATATACAAATTAATATTTAGTTCTAAAATTGGTACTTAAAACAAAAATGAATATATATGGAATTAGTAGGATAGGTGTTGTGATATACATTAATAATAATAAAAATAAAATAGTTCATCTATGATATCTTAAGGCAAAAGAATGAAAGAAAGAATTACACAATGCTAGTTTAAAATTAAATAGAAAAATACACCAATTTCTTATCGACGTAGTTTAAATCTTTGTCAATGTTTAAAGGATAAATAAATGAATCTTGATCCATAAACTAAGAAAGTAAAATAGTAGTATAATAGGCTACTGATTTGTACTTATTATCCAATACGTATTTTCTATAATATGAAGTAAATTGCATTTACGCCTTGCAGGTATATATTTATCTTAATTAGAATAATAGTCACAAAATTTTTAATCTAATCAATCGATAATTTCACGTTTCTTAATTGTATTGACTCATCTAATCTCACCAAGAAGCATTTGTTGCGATAAACGATTCTTAATATTCACTTTTAACTTATGCAAGGTTGCGTCAATGTGCCTAAATGCTAGTTTTATTCATAATAGTCATGAACATTTGAGGCGAATAAATAATAATTAAATTCCTCGGTTCGCCACATTTTGAATTTCCTTATTTTTAAACACAGAAGTAAGCTTTGTTTATGATGAGTTCCTCTATACAATATCTTTCGATAATCATGTAGGTTTTAAATGCTGACTTTGATAATTTTAGAACTGTAACATACACATAGATTTTTATTCAAGAATTTTGTTTGATTATATAATTTGAATAAAAAGGAATTATTATTATATGATGAAACATAGATATTACCTCAAAGGTTCCGCGATGCTTTTCCGTTTTTGGGCCTCCCATTGTGGCATCTCCTGATATATGAAATGCAGATTCCACCCGAATGTCCCCACATAGAGAGCTGTATTGCTGCCCCAACTGAAGGACATGTCTTCCGCATAAATATGTTCAATTCGTGGTAGCAGAACAACCGTTGGATCATCGTGAATTCGTTGAAGCAGGGGTTTGAGCCAACCTCGAGTGCACTCGCAATGACTGTCAAGAAAGATAGTTACGTCACCGGAGGCCGCTTTAGCGCCTTCAATACGAGCTCGAATGAGACCGAGGCGTTCCTTGCGTCGTTCCACGCGAACAATACCATCAGGCCAGGTTTTCTTGATATAAGCGTCGAGAGATGATCCTAAATGATCTGAAAAACGAGAGAAGAAATCTGTAAAGTATATTTCTATACATAACATCATTGTATGTTTATACTCTTGTAGCTGGCGTCATCTAACAAGATGACCTCTTTGAGATAGCGTGGAGGGGATCGGTTGACCGCAGAATGTGCTGTTCGAAGTAGTGTTGACCAGGCTTCGTTGTGAAAGATGATGATGACACTGGCTGTTGGAAGGTCCACAGAATAGGGTAGGGCTCGGCATCTATGCAAGTAACATATAAATATGCTACAAGAACAGGTGACTAGTAGAATAATCAGAGTATGGTAATAAGAAATTGTTATTGCAAAGATTAGCTGCAGATTAAAATAATTTAGGTTCAATGTGTCTCAATTATGAAATATTAAGAATAATAAAAATACACTCAAAGAAAATACTTGCGCAAAACTTATACAATAATAATTAATACAATAGAAAACAATATCTTAAGAACTACAATCAGTATTCAATAATTTGTAAAAAAAATTACGCTTCTTTTCTACATTGAAATGTGTATATCTAATGTGTGACACCTTTTAATTATAGATGACTATAGCCTTTTACAATTCAGGGTATATAATAAAATCCAATAGGAATAGACAATACGCCAAAAATAATAAAAACATTCTATTCCAATATGTCTCTAGTTAAAATTATGCTTCAATCTTCTAGTTTCAATTAATAAGAAACATTTATTCTTTTAACTTATGATTTGCCGACAGTTGATCAAAAAAATTCTAAATAAATCACCTATGTTGTAACAATAAAGTATAAATAGTGAACTGTATGTAATTAAAATAAGTATGTTATTCTTATTGATACATGGAGGCTTCTTTTAAGTGAGATGTAGTTATAATCAAAGCATCTTCATAAACTTGTATGCAACGTGAAATATTTACTGTATCATTTGAGTCCATATTCATTGACAACATTTTTCTAATTGGCGTCTAAAAAAGATTAAAAGCCTTCCATAATGTTATTGAATTTTATTTTTCAATATAAGTTACTTAATAATGTACAAATTATTTATGGGGATAATAGCGTATAGTGATTATTATCATATTATGCATAGAACAAAATCGTAGAAAAAACGGATACAACTTTAAAATAAGGCAGCCACTTCATGTTTTGACAATTTTGCCGACTCATTGTAAGAAAATAGGGTTCTTTCGATTGTTTTTTTTACAAAACTAAAAACGAATTGTTTTTTAGAATGTCATGACTATAATTCACAAATTCTATAAATATATTTAACGGTACATGTACCTTCAATAAACAAACCAGCTAGATTGAAGGAGTATATTCCGTATGCTGATAATTCAACGAAACTATATGTAGTCAAACTCACTCTGACAGACGCATATCCGGGAGACTTCTATCCAAAGAAATCTTATCACTGGCCCGTCTGTTGAAGGCTTCATCCTTGAATTCCTTTTGAGCCAACGCAGCTTCCTTACTGTTAAGAGAAACTCCCACTCCCCCCTCCCCAGCCCCCCTGCGACTAGACTCTGTCCGCTGGTAGGCATCGAATCGGTCAACCCGTAATTTGTACATCGCCTCTAAAACCTCTAGCTGAGCAAGAAAGGGGTATCGCGGCTCCTGAAAATTGCGCATAGGATTCACTCCCACGTCACTGTGGTCATTATTTGTGAAAAAGTGGAAGACCAGAAACAGTGTCGAGCAGAGAAAGAGACAGAAGTAAAAGGCCACACGAGGGGTGGGTTGGTGCCAGCGAATACGCATGACTACAGCACGATTAATTGATGTAACAACACGGGGATGTTTTCTCCTAGATAACACAATTAGCCAAACAGAGATAAGGCTGCACTGCGATGGAGGCGGTGTATTTAGCGTTTGTTTCTGTACTTAATTTGAAGATCGCTCTTTTGAAAACTTGACTCGGTATGGAAAGAATCGGTCTGGAAATAAGAATGAAAGACAAATTAACCGATTATAGTACGCATTTAAGCTTGTAAGGTAAATTTGCAGAAAAATGCTTTTCTTAATCGTTGTAGGTGGGAGAAACGGATCTAGTGACGGGACGTTTCACTAGACCAGCTGTTACCCTTTGCCACTTTGTGTGTACATGCTCATACTGTGAAATGGTAAACAAACATACTGGGTGACACGAATACAGAAAAACAGCCTTGCTTTATTATTGTTATATATATTATACCTATGTAAGTTGAATTAGTATTAATATGTTTCCTTAAAAAACGTCAGTCTATATTTACACTGAAGTTGATAGTCTAATTTAATTAGAGGTACTGAATAACTATATAGTGAAAAGTATGCACATGTAATTTAGACCAAATATGAACGAATGCATGTGTATACATAATTGTTTTCTACAGAGCAATACTTTATATGTATAATAGTATTGATATAAAATATCTCTAAACAAATAAAAATATAGCAACTCAATTAATTTGCTTATAGGTTACGAATATACTATAATATACATAATATATGCGTACCAAAAATATTTTAAAATATACACAAAGACAAAACTGAAATTTCTTATAACAAACAATGGTATTCATTTAAAAAATGTAAGAAACAGTTTGAGGATAAGCAACGAGCATTTTAATAGTACCTAGTATTAGAGGATAGGCGGCAGCATCGTCAAGCCAAGCATAAGAGTGTCAGCAATTAGCTTTCAGAGAGATGTTAACAGCTTTAGTCATTAATGCTAAGGAGAATAGGCCTATTTTTGACAACTCATAAATCAGGCTAGAATGCATTAAAAAGCATATTTTTGGTATCAGCGTAATGAACTATAGGAAGGGGTATTATATCAAAGCATATTTGCATGGAAAAAATAATCAATAAAATAATTCAATTACATTATCTGGGTTCTGATATATATATATGATGTTTATGCTTGAAATAGATCACTTGCTTAATAATAACTCCAAAATTAGTTAATAATAGTGAATTAATAACTAAAATATTACATTAAATTGATTTTGAATAATTACGAATTTCTGAGCATTATTGCCTCTGGGGTAAAAGTTTTAATCAAAAGGGTTTCTATTAAATAATTGTATCTGGACAACTACACTAACAGCAAATTATATATTACTAGATATTATTGGAAATCTAATTAAATCTACATAATAACACCATTAATATATATGTATAAGTAAATATACAAACTTAGAACTATTTCATATGTTCATATTGTGTTCTAAAATTATTGTAGTATCATATAAACTTTAGGTCACATATATCTATAAATTAGCACACTGCATGTTTCCCAGCCCTTACTATACCGAGTTTGACATCGTTTGAATGCTGTTATACATAGGCATGTTGCAAACCATGTTGTAATTTTAGTTTCAGATTTGATAAAAAATTGTTTTCTATGATACTTGTAAATTTGTTGTCATAAAAATCAATAATGATTATGCTAATAAAATAATACCTACAGATAATAATCTACTAGCTGTTATATAATGGCATTTGTTAAGGGAAAATACATGATAATTACATTCTGAAGAACAGTATTAAAGCACATTCTGAAAATAATAGTGACATGAATGAGTTTAAAATAAGCCTATCATTTTAGCAATTGAAAAGGTATTTATTATAGCTGCTTACCTATTTACTTGATTATTGCTCTTAAAATGTCAGCTTAAATACTTTATATCTAGTATTTACTTAACAAATACCATTGAAAATTGGACAAATTGTTATTTGTACTCATGTCACATCACTCCTATCATTCACCCAACTATTGCTGCAAAGTTTAGAAACCTTGACTTGCATTTTTTAAGGAAAATTCTAATGCCATCTATTTAAATGAGACAAAACTCAATCTGTATCAAATATGAAGAAATCTAAAATATATATGTATATATTACATATATACATGATAAATATGTATATTGAACTAATTTATAAAAAGTTGAGGGTATTATAAATGGAACAATGAAATAGTAGAAATGAATGGCTGAGCATATTCAAATATATATTTATTACACTTTTAATGCAAATGAAATCAAGTGTTTCTGATGATTTGCCCATTACATTTTGGAAATATGAAAACTTATTTTATGATTAAGAAAAGCATATATATATATATATGTATATCACAGCATATGGATATAATTAGACAGTTACAGAAAAGTGATGACATATTAATACAAAATATATAGTAAAGTCTAAATGAAGTTTTATAGATAGTTACAAACATAATAAATAACATTTCAAAAAGTTTAAAACATTTGAATATAATAATAACAATTAGTTGGATATGATGTATAATATTTATATTGTAAACTCCTGCCATAATAACACAAATTTTGTTATTTATTTCAAGTCATAATTAAGTGTTTCTATACTCATCTAAAGAAATTAAATGAAAACTATTAAACATATTCCATTTTTCAACATTTACTGTTTCATTACACACATTAAATCATTTATAAATTGATTAATTATTTATATTAATATTGATGGAGCATTCAGATAAAAATATTGAACATTTAAAACTTTTCAAATATAATATACTAGTAAATATATAATGTTTATATAAATAATAATAATATTTATAAATATAATATAATCATAGTAATATATATGATGTTTAACAACTACATAATAATTCAAATTCTTAAATGCATAAATCAAATCAAATAGATGTATAAATTACAATATATTATTAATGTACACCTAATTATTAGATGACATTATTAGGTATTCAGCAAGTCTTTTGTTTATAAAAAGACATATAAATAAAACTTTAAAAAAACATGCCTTCTTCTTTTAGAAATTTTAGGTAGTGTAAACATACTCTAGTGTAGTGTGGTTCAACAAGCTAACACTTTTTATTGACTTTGTCTAAAATAATTTAAATTTTAATGAAATTAACATTTTACATAAAATGAGTTAAATTAAGTCCCTTGCCTGATGGCCAGTAAAAATAAGAAGCCACTTATCAGTAGGGCCAGTGGATTTTTTATAGTTTGCATCCCTGTTACCATTCAGGATTTCTAGCTGAAGTGCAAGTTGTTATTGTACCCCACCCAAGAATTTTTAATGGGGGATCATGGAAAAATTGGGGTGCCAAGCTATAAAATATATTTTTCTGTATATTTTGTACAAACTGTATACACTATACAGGGTTTCCATGCTTTCACAATTTAAAATTACATTAGATGCAAAATAAGCCTTAAAAGCTATATGACAATATACTGTACTTATTGTGCAACAGGAAAAAACCAAAAAAAGGAAAAATCAGAAAATAAAAAATTATTAATTATATTTAATTAATGACTATGATGAAAACCCATATTATGGAGAAAATCAGAAAATAAAAAAGAAGTAATTTTTAATTAATGACTATGATGAAACATGGTAAATAGTATTATTATATTTAGAAATGAATATAGAAAAATAAAAATTTGGGTAAAGTGATAAAAATTGTACATAATTTTTTAAATGTTTTTAAAGTATAATAAAAAATTTATATGATTTAAAGAATTTTTCTAAATCTATAGGTTTTTCTTAAATGGAATTTTAAAATCCGTTTTCCATAGGGTGTGGCAACCCTGTGTATAACCAATTTTTTAGTAGTCATCTCTAAATTTAAATGGATTTTACAAAAAATACTTTGGGTATTTTAACCTCAAACCTCCCTCTTAAAAACACCTATCAAATTATAAGGAATCATTTTTTTTAATTATTTCATAATAATTTCTTTTTTTTCCAATAGTGAAAATTTTAACCCATATGACCTTTCTCTCCCAAAATGTACTTTATATGGACCACTTTAATTTGGAGATGACTCCAGCCTTAGTGAAAAAATGTATATGTATATTAAATAAAATTCAACTAAAATAGTTGTGCATAAATTTGGGTTTCAAGGTAATCAAAGATATCTCTAAGCCAATACTATAAGAACATTTTATTTATACTATTAACTATCTAGAAATATATAATATATTTGTAAAATTGTTTATTAGGAGTATATCTATTGACTTCTATTAGTATTCCAAAAATATAAATTTACATATTCAAATAAGCTTATGTTATATTATAGCTATAATATAACATGTTTAATAATATATATTTAAATCTAATAAACATACAATCAAATGTCATAGGCATAGGCACAGGTTTAAAAATACCAAAACAAGTTTTTCAATCAAAAAACAAAACTCTGCTGGCCCAGAGTTAGGGGTGTGGCTTAGACTTTGAACATGATACTCTTACTTATAGTCTTAAGACATCTCACTCCTAGATAGCTTTAGTCCTTCTTGCAATATTAGACCTTATAGTCAGAACTTAGAATCTGGAAAATACAGTATTTGGTTGTATTTAATATTATTAATTTCCAGGTTGTATTGATATTTAATTACAATTGACTTGTGTATATAATTTAAAGTTTTAACAGTCAATATTAATAATTAATACAATAATTAATATATATTATTTATAACTTTAAGTTTAAGTTTAACATGAATATACATATATAGTGGCTATTGCAATGGACAGTCCAGGTTAATAATAATTGGTTAGAATATAAGTTAGGTGTGTATCAAAGACAAAAAATTGGTCTTGCCTTGCCTTAGAGTTAAGGTTAGGTGTATAAAAGACAACAAATTGGCCTTGCCTTCCTTAGCCTTAGGTTAGAACTTAGGGTTAGGCAAGGGCTTTACTAGCTATCCTTATGGCTATGCCTTAGCCTTAGGGTTGAGGTTAGGGTTAGGTAAGGACTATAATAATATTATTACCTTGTTACCCTTAGGCCAGGGTTGAGGTTAGGGTTAGTAAAATACATTAGTTATTTAATTAGTTGTTGTTTTATTAGTTATTGCACCTGGACCATCTGGATCTGGTGCAATATATAATTAACATATGTTTTATAAAAACGAAATATGTATTTGGTCACTGTAAAAATATAAACATACTACATAGTCAGTGTTGCTACAGATGATTATGTTAATAATATTGCAGAAGGTAAAAAATATTGCAGCTAAAGAAATTACTTTTTACCCATTATCTAAAATCGTAAATATTTATTTAACCTCCAGTAGATAATGGGCCCTGGAGTCTATTACTCAAAACTACTAAACCAATTGAGTTGACCTTTAGAGCCACTGAACAATGTTTTCTTGCAGACATTTTGGCATATTTTTTCTCTATCCGCCATTCTAAAGGTCACGTGATCAGCCCTT
>JAYRBW010115580.1:0-17599 GCA_036023295.1 Invenusta paracnida
CCACTTGTTTGTAATTTATGTAAAATAAATAGTTTTTCTTAAAATTCCGGGAACTTTTTGATCGCCCCTTGTACATATTACATAAGTATATAGATGTTGTATATAGTTCTAAAAACTAAATTACAATCAGGGAACCGACATTGATATCCAATGGGTGTGAGAGAGCAGAATAAGTTAGTTAAAAGTCACTTGCCTGGTGGTGAGTAAAAATAAGGACCCACTCGCCAGGAGTGCCTGCAGATATTTTTTGTAGTTTACATTCCTGTCTATTACTTATATGTGTTATATAGATTATCTGACACTTGTTTTATAACAAGTTTATAAGTAAAAATAAAAATTGTAAAATATATATGTATATAAATTACTTAAATAATAATATTTTATAACAATTGTTATACAATTTTAGAATTTGCTTATGTTGTTTTTCATTTGTAATATTTTTTATTTCAAACAAATTGCTTGCAGTTACACAAATTTGGTTTACTAAATGTTATATAATATAATTATAATATGTCATTATTGGTATATATTTATAACTAAGAATGAAGTAATATTTACAAATGTACATATGTTATATATGTTACATTATATGTTTGATAAAGCTTATATTTATTAATCATGTATAATTAAATTAATTCAGGTTAATTAATTAAAACTTTAATAATAATAATATTTCTTATAGAGCATAATAAGTGAACCTTTTCTCAATAATAAATTTCTAATAAAATAATATCACTGCATCACGCAACAACTACCTATTTCTGTTTATTTGGTGGTAATCAACAGCAGGTAGCCATAGGTACTAATCTATCAAATATGGTAGTACAACACATTAGCCAACAATAATATGCTAACTAACAAATTCGATGCTGAGTTCGATTTAATATCTAGCTGTTTTTGTTTTGCAGGGTAACTTTATCAGCCAGTAATACCATTGTTAAAAGGTTAAACATAAATATGGAAATTTGTTTAAAATAAAGTAATACTTTATATCCATTTGATTTTTAATCTTTAAACTATTATGTTTGGGTCAGAGGGCGATTGTGTTTTAGGAAGTAGGGTTAGTTTTTCTAAATATATTTTATTGCTGTTAGCTAGTCAATAGCATATATTATAAGTAGCCCATTTGCCGGATTATATGTGGTAAATGTTGGTACCTCGTTCCTTGTAGCTTGAGGGTGCTAGCTCCGAGACTACATGGGAGTCAATTTTGGTGCCTAAATACAAAAAAATTGGGCAGGCTGTGCCCCCTAACACCCTATTGGAAGCTCCACCCCTGGACCCCCTATTCTGGTGTACTAAATACACACAATGCAGACATTGTCTAGGTTTGGTGTATTATTTATTAAGAAATTTATATTGTACATACATAAATTAATTAAAACAAACAGTTGTTATAATTACATATATGTATCCTAACTTACATTCAGCCCATAGTCAAATATGTGTTTTCAGATTATTTTTTTTATTATTAACTATTACATTTATGAATGTATAAATACAAATCATTTCCTAATATATATTTTATAATTATAGACAATATATTCAAACATTTTAAAAGTTCATTTGGGTACAGATGATAAACATTGCATCTTGGGAAATTTGTTTGTCTAGCTACCATAAAATATGAAGTATTATACTTACTACCTCAATTATTAGTGACATTACCAATGACTCTGATAAGTCCTCCAAATACTCAAAATAAATATTCCAATTAACTTTGACTGTATTTTTGCATATTTTATTTTATATGTTTATCCTTGAGTTGTAATATATTATTGCAAGTATCCATAGAAAGTTTTTAAAGTTCCTTTAGGCAAGTATTAATGATAAAAATATAGCATTTTGGTTAGTTTGTGTGTTAATATAGCTGCAATAAAGTATAAAGTATCACACCTACATTATTACTACTGCTTCAATATCCTGGGTTATATATATTACTAATGACTAAGTGGTCCTCTAAATATCAATATTACTGCAAATAACCTTAGAAAGTTACTAAAATACATTTGTGTACAGAAGATAAAAATATAGCTTTTTGTTTAATTTAAAATAAGCTCAAAATTTTCATACTTTAGTGGATTAACTTTTACTAATAATTAATCAACAACTTGCAATATAATGTGTAATTTTATTATTATATATTTTATATTACTGTTAATTATCTATATACATATTATCTAATTATACATATTGAAGGAAGTATGTAATCATAGATTAATATGAGATAGAGTTGCACATTAATACTCATGTATTGTATTGTCACCAAGGTATTTGAGGCAAAAGCAAGTTGAACTGATTTTGACAAAGTTAGCTGCATGAGTCTTACTTTGACTTGATCAACTCCAGTTTTAAAAAGAACCTGATGTAGGTATTATTACCTTTCTAGAGGGTTTTCTGGAGTTTTGAGGGCTTTGAGAATGATGCAGGTTTATTTTTTGTTTCCAATAACTGATCTGCTTATCTAATCAATGGTATTTTGCAGATTTTTCAAACACACCATAATACACTTTGCATTGCTTAGAATTCTAAATTGTTGCTAATAAAATGTATTATTCCTTTTGTGGGACCATTAAAAGAGTAATGTTTACACCATTTGAACGAATATTTTTATGAAGAAATAGATTGCTATGATCTTAATTTAGTGCCCTGCTAGGCTAAAGTCTCTTAGTTAAATTGTTCCATAATGACCACATTGAGCAGTTTTTTTTATTTTGAGTCATTAGTGCTATAATTTTTTCATTGTCTATACTTTCATATAAAGGAAAACTATTGTTCATTTCATTTCATTTCTTTAATGAATATGCTTATCATATTTGTTTTCATTTTTATAATTTTTAATAAGTCTATTTTTATGGGCATAGATAATATACTCATTTTCTGCATTAAAATATGCAATTTATATTTCATTTCTATTTTATAGAATATTTTAAAATTAATTTAAGGCTTTATTCAGTCTTTTTTATATTCAAAAAAATACTGTTTGCTTTTGCATAAAACTAATAATCCACTGTAAAATGTTGTATAATTAATCGTAAGCCAATTCCAGTAGACAATGCATATTCATGGAATTTTTATTTAAAAGAGGTAAATATGATAATATTACAATATTTGATTTATTTATATCTTTAAATTAAAAATAATTTAATATATAATGTAATTCTGATTAAATCTTTGCAAATTGTTAAGCAAAAGTTTAAACTTATTTCTTTAAAATACAAACATTTTTTATTGTCAAGCTTGTTTTATTGAATACATTATATTGTTTTGTATATTATGGATAATAGTCCATCATTTCTCTTATAATTATGTATATCGTTTGTTTTATCTTTATATAAAAATACGCATTCTGCTTCAAATATTGATTAGATCATTTTTGTCGAATTTGTAAATGGAAATGGAAATGAATTACTTATAACTTACTTATACTAACTAACAATGTACCAAACTTGTGCATTATTTATCTACTTTTATCTACTAATACATAAATATTTAAAATTCACAGTCACAGTCACTTCATTGCATGATATTTAATTATTGTGGCATCAATCAGAAGAACTAATTTATTTTGCTTTAATGATAAGATGTATGATACATTGTCTTTCTCTCCATATTCAGAACATGACCAGCCCATCTCCCAGGAAGCAGACATGGAACTCACAAACTTCTTTGATCTCAACCTTTTCATCTCCAAGTCAACGTGGTAACTAATACAGTTTCATACATGTATATGAATGTTAAAATAAATGTCGAGCACATTGTATGTCTTATGCTAATGTCCACTTTTGGGGGATTTTCTTTCTAGATGACAGTCTCTTTCAGGAGTTTATTCACCAGAAAGCTGTCTTGTCTAATCTCACGTTGACTCTCCGCTCGACTGAAATCGACACCAAACGCGCCAAAATTGAACATGACTCGGAACTGAATACCCTTCGGTTAGAAAATCGGGTAAGTCGACCAGCTGGACTAAAATAAAATCTTCAACTGTTTAATTATATGTATATGATTATAATACACACGTTTTCTTCTTGAATTAATATTAATATCAGAGTACATGTTTTATAACTGGAGATACGTGGTTGCTTGCCTTACCTGGCATGTATTAAATTATATTTTATATCCACAACCACACTCATTATTTTTGCTGTCTTTTGCACTGAAGAATTTTCAAATTGAATGCTGCAGAAAACCCTTAATTCTTAAACTCAATGCCAAATTTAAAACTACATTTTATTATTACTAATTTTAATATATTTGTGGCTAATGGCAGCCTCTTCTATATTAAAATTGTAATTTATATATATATATATTATTAATATAAATATGCAGAGTCGTTATGTGCGTTAATATTAAATATCCATTCAGATGCGCGTATGCTTCACTGACATAATAATACTTATTAGATCAGCCGAGCCAATGTTATAGATGCACAGTGTCTTGCGTAATCTTCTTATTCAATTGTTTTCACGGCAAATGTTATTATAAATTATCTATGGAACACATTGCGTCAATATTGTGAGTAAAGCTTATTCATCGATTGCTGTGGCATTGTTGATTTACAATTATTACGAAATCACAGGTTTTAAATAGAACCGCACTAGGAAAATCTTAAAACTAACGAGACATGCCTGTGTGTTAAGTGTTTTTATACCATTCAAATGAACCAAAATAGCACACATATACAATACATAAATATTATCTTGCATGTTGAACATTTGTGGATAACCAAATAGTCAGAATGAATTTAAAATCATAAACCAGATAATATGCGTGCGCTCCAATTAAGTTTAACAAATAAATCGAAGAAACTGATTCATTATCTCCATTTTTATCTTTAGTTTTATCATTGATTTTTGTAGTATGTAAGCGTTTTATTCAGTGGTGGGACTTTGTGTTAATTTATAAAATGTGTGTTATATACATGTATGTATGTTACTTACATATCTAATTTTAACTGTTTTTATTCCCTTATATTTTTATTTTCTTCAGAATTGAAGTGACACTTCAGTTCACAATATACAATTGTCTATATTAATTATTAACAGATAAGAGAGTTGTTATTTAAGTCTAGTATTTGCTGTAGAATCCACATGCTTCTCAATTCCATGCGCGATTTGTTCAAAAAATAGCTTCTGCGTTTCCTGAAACCGGGTGGGGTGGTCTGCCATCGAAATTTTGTACGGTTGACGCAACTGAGCTATCGTTGTGGCTCAAACCTTACCAGCTAAAGGCATGGGCAGTACTACACGATCGCTTTTTATACTAATGGAAGCGGATGGTCAGACAGGGGCATTGTCTTCTGTGCGCAAGTTTTTCATTGCTGGTACACGGAAACTACAAACTTCCCTTCCCTTTGATCATAAATTCCTTGGTGCCTGCAAAATGCTTTCGCAGGATCACCAGAAATCGCCTTATTTTGAAATATGTGTCAAAAGAATTGTCTTGGAAATGTCAGGTATTGTTGAAAAGGTGAAACTCAGTGAACTGGATGTGGAAGTTCGTCTTCACCAGCTTTCTATTGACGACCCGCAAGGAAAGGGTCTTCTTGGGTTCTGTGATTCTCTGTTGAAAAGGAAAACAGAACTCCTCTCCTTGTCAAGGTAGCACGTGCCGTTGCCATTTTGCCACATGGCAATGAGGAAGTAGAATGAACCTTTTAGTGTGCTTCCGGACATTGTATCCTAGAAAAGAATTAGTCTCTCTCCGAACACAATAAAGGCTTTAGTTGTATCGAAATCGTTCTTCGTCGTTCTAAAGGTTACTGCTGCAAATATTACAGTCAATAAGAAATTGCTGCAGATTACAGCTTCCGCAAAATTTGAATATCAAAAGCGAAAGGAGGATGAAGAGAGGAAAAAAAGGAAGCCATACAATTGGAGTCCGAAAAGATGAAGAGCGTTAAATTTACAACTCTGCTTCCTCTTCCAAGGAAATGGACGTGTGTATCCAAATGACTACAATCATTGCAGGAATAAGCTGCTAAACAAAAAAGATATGGAGGAAAAAATAATGCTGAAACGATTTTCTACTGATGCGGTTGATGCGGAGCCTCTAAAAAAAAGAATTGACCTTTCTTTTTGCCGAACTGAGATTTTTTGCACTATACGTACACTATCTACACTGCGTACATATTCACTCCTGTTTCACTCTTTTTATTATTAGAATTGATACATAATATGGTGTATCATTTTTGTAGTTTATTAACTGTAGCAGACTTATTATAAAATAGAATAACATACACTTATAGTATTATCACTAATGTGTGTTTATCTATGGCCGAATTTATAATCCTTGAGGAACATTGTACTTAATTTTTGCTTTATCTGAATTAGTAATAGTATTTTCGATATTGGTATAGATGATTGTAATGTAAGATAGATTTATAATGTTATTATTTTTACTCTTATGTTTTTAATTTTTCTTACAACTACTATTATATTTTTTATACGCTGAATTTATTAAGTATAATTACAAACTGAGTTGATTTTGCAACCTTAAGTCATTTTATATTATACTCAATATACCACTCAATCCCACCACTGTTTATTATTATAGTCTTAATTGTTTAAATCTATCAATTGTTCTCCCCACTATATGTATCAGTCGTTGGTCAGTCAACTCAACGATCTAAACACTGATTTGATTCGCTGTCAGGAGCAGTTAAAATTGTCGGAGTTTGAGTTGGTTCAGAGTCGTGGGTTGGCGACAACTACGAGCGAGTCTGCTGCTCAGGCATCCATAACCAACTCAGTTGAGGGAAGACAACGCGAGGATCGTCTCCAGCAGGTTTGTTAGTTTGCCTCTTTTATTATAGCTATGTATATAACAACAACTACACAAGCTAGTATATATGTATAGCATACATATAGTATATGTATATTGCTGTTCAACCAATCAGATTGTAGATAAGACGAGCTCGGAGTTGCAGGCGAACCAATCAGAAATTGTGAAACTCTCGGCCGAGTGCAGTCGACTCAAAGCCCAGCTCGAGGTGTCCGAGTCTGCTCTTTCCAGGAAGACAAAGTGGGATTTCCATTTTATCATTATTGACTGTAGCGATGTAAATAATTACCAATGCTTCTTAAAATACTTTATAACTTAGAAGATATCAATAAGATGTTCAATGAATCATATATGAATCAAAGACTTAGCGTATTAGTTTTCTATGTAGCTTGCATGTAATTAACTTTTGAGTTTAGTATTCGTAGCTTTATATTATCACTGTATAATTGTTACGCAACTTTCATTCTTTTCTACTTATTTGTTTTCGTGTTCCTAGGTTCAGTTAAGTTCTGCTCTTGATAGTATTATTTCGATAGACTTTGTAGATCCTTTGCTTTACACAGTTATCAATACAACAATTTAGATTGTTTAGACAATTTCACGATTTAAAAAATCATGAAATTTGACCATTTTAAACAAAAAGAATGGAAATGTAAATTGTTTGTAAATTAATGAAAATTCACAGAATTTGAGTATTCGATGGAATTTATCCTATAAACAAACTATAGAGTACACATAGAAAAACGACTCTAAGGGCGTTGCTATGGGTTTTGACTCCACAATAAATAAAATATATTTTTTGATAGTTATTAGTTAACTACAACTACGATAAGTATTTATATATAACAAGCAGGGTGTCCACATGTACACGAAATTCACGTATGCACGTGAATATCCACGAATTTTTATAAAAAGACAAATGTATGTGAATTGTACACAAATTTGAATAGAAGTACGTGAATTTTAACTGCTGTACGTGAAATTTTTAGTAAGTTCTTTTTTTATTTTTATAAATACTACTAATTTCAATTTATGAAAAAAATTTACTCAATATACCTTTGTATCTTTTATTTAAAACCTATAAAATCCTCAATCTGAAAGTTTTTTTAAAGTTTTGGTAGCTAAGCTCATTCGTTAGTAATGCAAGGGGACAAGCGACCTTGGCTTGCTGAGCTGTCATAAGGTAGAATGTTTTTACTTGATGTTGATGTATATTTTTAAAATGTATATGTAATATATTGTAAATTTCTTTACCGAAATATGTACGTGAATTTTGACTTCTGTACGTGAATTTTTTTGGTTAAGTAGTGTGGACACCCTGTAAACGTTGCAACGCAGTTTGTTAAAGCCAGGAGTATACACCGGGTTTCGAATGTGTTACCTTCAATTTGAAGGCAAGAGTTTAACCTACTTGGCTACCACAAGGTGTCTTCAATAAACTGATTTGTGATGCAGCATTGAGAAAATTATGGATTGATTAGTTTTAAGCATATGGTGGCTAATTAATTAATATTTGTATATATTCCGAAAAGCGAGATCACAATTTACCCTGTGTTTATTATTTCTGGATTTATAACATGAAATTTCAATGCATTTTGGCATTATTTGCTAATAATACACTAACGTAAATCTTGTCACATCATTAATCATAGATGATTATATGTTTTTATTTTTCTACATAGATTCTATGTACTTTGGATAGTCTCTAGCTTTTACAATGTTTGCATGAACTTATTGTTCACTCTCGCACTTATGAAACGGTGTTCTCCTCTCCCTCTTGCTTGCTTTAGGAGCTCAAATTGATGACAATCGACCGGCTCGCAGCGGAATTCGAACCCACCACCCCCCTGGTGGTTCATCTCAGCCTCTCTGGTAACTAACTAGATGATGACGGAAGGCTTTCCACAGGGGATTGATAATAATCCTTCTATATCTCTCTCTCTCTTAGACTTTTATTGGTGATATATTCGGAGATAGTGTTGGATTATTTACACTCCGAACACAACATTTATAAATGTCGTTCCATTTATTATCTATAATTCATATTGAAGAAGGATTACTACTTGCCTAGTTTATTTTAAAATCTTATATATCTGCGCGTCGTTTTGGTCGAATTTGTTTGGATATTTATTCGAACGATCATTGTGCAAGCAATCTTTGTTCGCTAGAAGATGATATCTAAATTTATTTGTGGCATTCATTTACTAGCTCTTATTACGTGTATTATATTACCTATTTTTGGTCTCATTTCAATAACTATCTCATATATATCTGACAGTGACGTCACTGTTTATTGTGTATAATTAATTAGCAGCGTCTGATTTTATTACCGTATTATTGTCGATCTGATTTAGGATTATTTGTGTTCTTTTTCTCCCTTATAAGTTCTAATAATCTCACATATTTTTTACAATACTACAACAACGAATTTTCCTCGTTCGTTATTTTTGAACGCGTCACAACTATACAAAAACATTTATTACACAACATACATATTATGTCACCATTTATTTCTTTTAATCTGATATATTATTATCATGTGTCTGTGTCTGGGGTAATCATGTTCAATAAAACGGTTTGATATACACTTAGAATAAATTTTATAATTATTATTAAACATTACCTCTATCTATCTGAATCTCATGTGTTTTCTTTTCTGACCTACCTTTGCGATATTTCTACACTATCTCATTTTTCACGGCAATCAATTTGTATCTATTGCCGCCCTATTTCTCTTTTCCTGACCTTTGTCATTGTCTTGACTCCTCTTCTCTTTCTGCACGACCTTGACATGTAGGCTACACTATAGACTATACACCAAATAATTGACCTATTTGTGACTGTTCAATCAATGTCGATTACATTTATTCTATTATGTAATATTTGTTCCACTTTATGCTTATTCTACACTCGTATACTTATTTGAATTTATGCATACATTATATTCTACTTATTCTTTCCATTGTATTGAAATGTTTGTAATATAATATATGTTTTACTGAATTACGACCTCTTCAAGTTTTATCTGAAATCATTTTGAATTATTGATTGTCAAATGCGGCCTTATTATTGGTTACAATGATTATTTCTATGTATTAAATCGAAATTTAATTGCTTGCTGGTGAATAATAGAATAATTTGCTGATTATATTACTAGCATTTCGATAATAATCATTATAATGTAATATATTTTATTAATACATGCTTTAGACCATTCGCCCTAATTTACGATCTTTATTAGAATTTACCATTTTTATAAAGTATTCTTGTTGTTGATAAAATATTACTCTTTTATTCAGAAGCAATACTGATTATTATATCTTCTATATGATTTAAGAATATCATAATCGATATGAATCAATGATCGATGAATTTTTAAAATCCTAATTCTATTGCTACTTTCTTACTTTATTTTTGCCGGGTTTTCACCCGAACCGATGAGATAAGTCCTCTCCAAATTTTTCTGTTCTGCGTTTCTTCGCTCTTCGGTAGTTTCCTGTCCTGTGTTATTTAACAGGCAGTCTAGGTATATACGTTGTTTCTCATCTACCTCGACTTGATTTACCTTCGCAGCTTTTCCATAAAACAGGTTTGATGCTATCTCTGGATGCCTAACACAATGGCCCGCTTTTTTTATTCTTTCGCGAATTTTGTCTGTGATCTTTGATAGTTCCACATAAAGTAGGTCGTGTGAGCTGTCCATAAAATATTCAAAGCTATTCTCAGAATTCTAGTATATGCCCCATTTAGTTGTTTTTCAATCGCTTTAGTCACAGTACAAGTTTCACTTCCAAATAGAAGAACTAATTCAACGATCGCTGTATATAGTCCGATTTTTATGTTTTTCTTGAAGTCTGTTTCCCAAATTTATCTTCGTTTATAGTAAGCTGTCCAAGCATGTGCTTTTCTAACTTTTATATCATGTGCTGTATTGATTATCCATCCTCCTAGATACTTGAAGTCTTATTGTGTTGATATTTTCTCAACGTCTTGTTAGATTGATTTGCGATGTTTTGTTAAACTTCATTGCTTCAGTTTCTTAGCATTTAGATATAGACCATTTTTCGAAGTTTCCTCTTCAAATCTACTAAGCATCTCTTGTGCCTGATTTATGTTTTCACAGATAAAAGCTATGTAGTTATATCATAAGCGAAATCTATATCTATAAGCACAGTGGGTGCCGTTTTTTACTGTCTCCTTTTTAGTCTAAATCCAAGTGTTTCTTATTTTCCATCCACTGCTATACGCATTGCTTAGTCAAGAACAATAGCAAAAAGATAGAGTGCCTTCTCCTTGAAGAACTCCGGCTATTATTTTCGAAAATTCAGCTTCTCCATCTGGTGTTATGACCTTTGCTTTAGTATTATTATATAAAAGTGAAATTGCAGAAACAATATGATTGGATATATCATACACTTTTAATATTTGCATAATTTTCCCTCTATGAACACTTTCAAATGCTTTTTTTTGAAATCAATGAATATGATGATAGCCTTTCGTTTTTTTCTTTTGCTCCTCCGATAAGTCTTCTTATTTCCATTATCTAAGTCGAGTTTGATCGTCTTGGACTAAATCCATTTTGATTTGGTGTTCGTAAGTCGTGAAGCACTAGTTTGATGCGATTTAGTAATAATCTTAATAGATTGTGCAACTAGTGATGAAAAATTTATACCACGATAATTTGATGATTCTGCTAGATTTCCTGATTCCTATGGAAATACTGTATATTTGTGATCATTGTGTGGGTTTCTCGCCTTCAATTACGAGTTTGTTGTCATATTCTAATATTATGTCATCAACATTACATCTCTTGAGAACTTCAGGTGGTATCCTACCTGGACCTGATGCCTTTCCTTCTGTGATTTTCTTTTTTACTGATATATATTCATTTATGTCGAATGGTCTCTTTTTAATATTTAGTTCCTCGAAGATAGTTATAATTTCTATTACTTAGTAAAGAATATATATCGTTGAAAACGAAAACTTTCAAAATTTAAAATGATAATCTGAAACAAAAGTTACTAATCATTTACAGCCATGATCTTCAGTCAACATGATTTGGCCAGTTCTTCAAATTTGACAATCTTATTACTTTTTAGGGTTACTATAATGTTGCTAAATAAGTATACCAAAATTGAAAATAATCGATATTTGTGTTCTAAGATATCGTTATTTCCATTATTACTGCAGTAGAATGAATATTTTGTTTAAATTTCATCTCTAATTTCATCTACAGTAATGCATCATTTTTTACAGTATATTATTTGTGTTCTAAGATATCGTTATTTCCATTATTACTGCAGTAGAATGAATATTTGGATGCATTTAATATTCTTTAATGTGACACGCTATGATTTTCATATCCTAATTAACCAAATTACAATAATGTATTTTTGTGCTGCTTCAATGATTACGATTCGAATGGAACACATTTTATTATGTTGTTTTGCATAGTAAATTTGACTAATCCTTTCAAACATGCAGATGTATATTTTCCCCTATGTGACGTATATTTTGTGACACGCAATGTTTGATTATACTGTTTAATTTAAAAGTAGCGTTTTTCTATTTCAAATAATAATCATCACTGAATCGAATTAGGCTACATATTTTTATGGAATTTAATCTGAACTATTCATAGTAAAGTTATGAATATCTAACTTATCTCTATGTAACTCTTTTCATTATACATATAGTTAAAAATATCGAATTTTGTATAAAATACAAAATAATTATAATTCGGATATTAGGTATATCTTCTGAAATTATCTAAAAAAAAATATAAAATACAAGGAATTCTTTAAGTTATACAGGTAATATAGTAGTCCTGATAAAATAGTTATCCACTAAAAACGTTTTTTTGTGTTAAATTTGAAAAACTGGCCATGTGTAATAAAAACAATAACAAGTATATAAAGTTGGATATTATAGCCATTACTATAATATATATATATATATTATACGAAATATATTGATTGCATTTTCAAAGAGAGGCTTCAAAAATAATTTTGAAAACTATACTAAAGAAAAATAAGCGCATTTCTACAAGCAAGACCATTTAGCACTTTACGGGGGTACGAAAAATGTAATAAGTTTAAGACTCCTCATGGTTACCGTTTTGTTTATTTTAAGCATTCTGATTATATTGATAAGTTTTTTATATATTATAATTCTACGTAGCGATTTTGATATATTTTCACTCAGCAATGCCATCGTTATAAGACCTGTAGTGAATATTTACAGTTAGATACACAGGCAAATCTATTTACCGTGATCGAAAGTATGACAGCCATATAATTAATTATGTTTAATTTAAAATATGGATATCAATGTTATGTCTTTATATCAAATTTGCCAGATACAATTGTCAGTTTAAATGTGTTATTGAAACGTGTAGTTTTAAATGTATACCTAGATCAATAAATATATAGGTTTCGATAAGGCTTTTTATAAACACATATATAGCTTCGATACCAATTCATTTAAATGTAAAAGAATATATATTTATAAAAAGTTGCTTTACAAATATTTGTATAAAACAGGTTGGGCGTAATATTTCATTTATTAAAAGCGATTAATAGGATTAACATTCTAATTATTATTTTCAGCGAGAATTTGACTACTAATTTCTATGAATTAAACACATATTATGTACGTATGTTTATGATTTTTGACGACCTTATTTTACTAGCAATATAAGTCATATAATTTTGTATAATATTTCTCTGCATATTACAAATCATTCATTCATTTCTCATGAGATGGTTAATTACATCAATTTTTTCGGAGTATGCACTCTTGGGATGACCAATTATTTAGGTACACAGGTTAATAAGTAAGTCATCTGCAATTAGCCATTAGCCATTTAGATATTAGAGTTCGATAATTTATGCTCATAACTTATAGATGTATATAATTTGTATAAATATCAAACTAATAAAATTGGTTCAACAAATAAAAATATGAATACTTTTACAATCGTTACAACATAAAAAATTAAAACAAATAAATACAATGGGGTACTGTAAAAAATTTTTTACCACATCTTAATTCTATAATATAAAAGTTAGTTTGCTTTAATCGTGGAATAATGAAATATATTTCTGATATTTTGGAAGTCTTATTTACATATTGGTACCTTTATTACCCTTTTAAAATATATCAAATTAAACTGCTTTATATTTTATCCAATGAACTTACATTTATTCCTTGTATTATATGGCTTTAAGAAATGCATTTGTATTTCTTTAGATTCTAGATTTGAACAGAAATTCTAACTTTTGAATCACCATACAAAACTATATGAATTTTGAAAGATAGTTCAAACAAACCTTACTTTATTATCTTCTGATAAAATGCTTCTTTATATTTTGATATACTGCATTGTGCCACCCCAACATTTTATAAACCCTCAGAATATCATCAAACTGTTCAACACAACTTCTTCTCCCATAGTGAAGATGAGCAACTCATCCTGCACTACGTGGGACAAGGACTGGATGACACCAAATCCCAGCTTTTATGTAATATACTCGATTCTGGCAGTGGCTGGTGTAGTGCTCAACAGCCATCTCATCTTCGCTTACTTTAAGAACGGTCGGTCTGTCCTAGGAGAACGTCTTACATTCAACCTACTTCTGCGAACACTTAGCGTGTTGGACGCAATCCTCCTTCTATTTCTCGTTATTAACATTACTTGGATTGGTCTCTGTGGTGACCACTCGAATGAGAATCCTGCCATGTCTGTATTCTACTCTTTTCGGAATCTACTCATCAGTTATGAGTCTACTGTCCTGGTTTTAATGGCATGTGATCGATTCTTGGCAATTCGCTGTCCTTTCACCCCTTACTGGAATATTAAACTAATTGTTTCTTTTGGATTAGTTTTAGCTTTTTCTATCGCTTTCGCGGATTTAATTTTACGGAGCATAATGGTAACCACTGTAGACTGCGAATTCAAAAAAAGCCTCAACAGCACCTATCTCAAGGTATACGGTATCACAGCGGTTGCGTATGTCATTTTTATTTTCGGCCTCTATACGGCGACCCTTGTGAGCTACTTGGTGTTCACTCATCGCCGAACACGAACAATATCTCAGTTTAATTCACCACCAACTCCCAACTCCTCTTCATCCTCCTATTCTTACTCGAAGAGACGAAGTTCAACTCAGTCAACCATCCTTGAGGCTTTTGAAGTGATCATACCCTCTTCTTCTTCTGCCTCAACGATGGAAAGCGTATCGGACGCTGAGAGGAGCACCGGAAACCGAAGCGACCAGTGCGAAATCAATTCTGTTAGGCGTCCGTCTGGTTACCGACCGAGTCCAGTCGCTTTAGCCAGGGAGCTACGGATGGAACTACAACGTAGTTGTCGGATTGGAAAGATCCTCTGTAGTATTACAGCCGTTTATCTACTCAGTATCATTCCATTCTTTCTGATTAACATGAAACTTGTAAACCATTTCTATGAGCTGTACTACCTCCTTTATCTGAATCCAGTGACGAATCCCATCATTCAGTTTATAACAAACAAGCAGCTTCGCCGGTTTATACGGGATCGGTACAATACCATGTGGAAAAACTGTGGAAAAACTTCATGCGTTGTCTCGCAAAGCAGTCAATTGAAAAAAGTATAATAACTGACATTGATTTTAACGAAATTGTACGGCAACTACCATGATACATCTAATACATATATAAGTATATACGTATATATACTAATACAATATAATATATATGTACTACTAATTTTATAGAATATTATTTTCATCCAGTGTAGATGATTTATATTGAGACATGTTCATATGTATTGTACTCATTCATTGTATGAAATTAAACAGCATTTCCTGTACATACTTGATAATATTTTATTGCTTATAGAGTTATTTACGTTTACATATATCATGAGATATCTACTAGTATATTTAAAAATAATTGTTATCAATGCATTATTTTTTAATTAATCAGGAATTTTAAAATATTTCAGAAAGCTCATGAGCTCAATCTTAAATAAATTGTACATCTTATCTTAACAAAATACATAATGTACATTAAACTGATTAAACTGTTTCAAAAGGCATTCAATTAATTTCCTCATAATAAACGTCATACTATTATTTCTCTATAATATAATGCATATTTTCCTAAGTACAATAAGAATTAAACAGTGTCTGCAGTATTGTTTATAGTTCCTTTGTCTGTGCAGTATTACTCATTTGGTACTTATTTCCTGAATAATTTATATATTTACATATAAATCTGTAATAGATTTTTCTGTATTTTATTAAAAGAATGTTATGTAAGTCCGTTTGAATATAAAATAGGTAGATATCTAATATATTATACAAATATGCACAAATATGCACAAAGAAAATAATTAAAATATTTATAATTATACGCTTATTCAAAACACATTATATATTCCGAAATGATATTGGAAGAATCTGTTTTATAATACATGTACAATAGACAAGCAGGGGATAACAAGCCAGTAAAATGTATATATTAATAATGCGAAACATTTGTAATATACATACATAGCTGTAAGATGTTATTACTGAATGTTTGTCTTAGATTTTGGTGCATACATATAATATATTTTGCTCGTTAACCGAAAATCTAAGGAAATAATTATATATATATATATATATAGTACTTGTAGAGGATATACCTACACCATAATATTATGTTCTTGATTAAAAACGATATGTGTACATATGTATACTACATAATTACCTATAATATAGGTAATTAGTATGTACACATATATAACGCAAATATATTGTTATACAGTGAACAAAAAAAGTCGTGAACATGATTGAAATTTATTGTATTTATTAAACACTGATAAAATACTGAATACAAATCACTTTAAATTACTGTTAATATTGGAAAATAACATACAATTAAGTAAGAGTTCAAAGTTAATCATCATACATATACATATACAGTACCTACAAGCCTAGTATTTTGTATGCCCACCCCGAGCAGTAATACAGGCTTGTAACATGGAGGGCATTGATAGGGCCATGGTTTCAAAGTAATCGTTCCTTAATTGGAGTTGCCAGGTTCTATGAATTTGCAAACGTAAGTCTATATTGTTTTTGATTGTGCGCTTACGAACTAGATATTTCAGGTGGGCCCATACGTTTTCGATGGGGTTTAAATCTGGGGACTGTGGTGGCCAGTCCATCACATTCCAACGATTCCTGGAAACCCAAGCCTTGATGACTTTTCTCCTATGGCAAGGAGCTCCATCATCTTGTAACCACCAGTTAGTCTGATTGCCAAAAAATCTTCTTGCAGTACCTCTAACTTGAACATCCAAAACTTTCTTAAATACCATTCAGAATTACACATCTCTTTGTTTTCATGAAAACGAATTAATCCATGCCCCGAGGCAGTAAACTCACCCCAGAGCATAACTGATGTAGGGTATTTTACTGTACCACAAGCAAAACGCATCGACTCACGTTTCTTCATCCACATTTTTTGCCTATATGACTGTCACTGCCCATTGAAACGCGCGTTTCATCAGTAGAGATCACTCTTCTCCAAAATTGTAACGGTTCATTAATCCATTTTTTTTTATTTAAGCCGAAGATCTCTGTGTCTCTTGGTCCACACTTTCTAAGATGGTTTTGAACTGTTTGTGTTGTCACATCCTTTCCAAAACTATTGAATACAACATTTTTGAGGAGTGAAGCACTACTAAACGGATTGCGTCACAGTTCAATTATTAATGATCGTTTTTCACGAACTGTCAATTTGCACTTTCTGCCACAATTTTTCAACAAATTCCCCATAGAACCTATTC
>JAYRBW010115591.1:0-17599 GCA_036023295.1 Invenusta paracnida
CGCTAATATAAAGGTTAATAGGAATTGTAATAACTGGCAACTCAGAAACATTAAAAAATGCACTTTTTTTGTAGGGGTGGCGTTATTCATGGCCGGGGTTGTATATATATCTATCTTAGTATTTATAGTTTCAATATTTATTATTATTAAAATAAACCTTGTGTTATAACAAAATTGATTTTATAAAAGTAAAAGTGATGTCAAATAGTATTACATATAATATAAAGATGTATATTATCTAAGATATAGTGTATATATTATAATACATATTTATAAATACTCTCCCCCACTTATTTTTTTAACAAAACAGAATATTACATAGAAATAGAAATAGTCAATATAATATTATAATTGAACATTTTTGGACTACAATTTGTCACAGTAGGTAATATTAAAAAACACATTGAAAATACCTTCCTTTAATAAATATTTACATTTAAATGATTTCAATTTTTTTCTAATGAAGACACCTTGTCAATAAAAAACTATATTTAAAAACATATTTTTTAGTGATTAGCAGTGTGGTTTAATATAGTTTATACTGTCAAATTATTAGGTGTGCAGTTCAATAATATTTAATATTTGGTCATTTAAACAGGTTTGTATTACCTTTTTATCATAATATCAATACTATTTATTGACAGTACAGCACATTGATTTTAGCAACCAATCCTAAATGGATAAATCAAAGTTTTAATGCACAAAAAGAGTGCTACTACTGAGTGTTGATTCTAAAAATATAACAAAAAATTATTTTGATGTAAACTTTTAAAGTTGCTGTTTAATGCAATTTTTTGTATATTCAGCCATGGCTAAAAGTATTTGGACAAGAAGAAAAAACACAAAAGAAAGGTGTCATGCACCATTATTATTGGTTTTCTATAATTAATTTATGATCATAATATATACTTTGGACACTAATTCTACAATATTTTTAGACATCTGTGGTCTCAATGCCTATTCTGCATCTAAAATTTTGATTCCTCTATTGTTTCTTCCAAGCATGCTACACTTATACATACAAATTTTCTTAATAATAACCAACCAATCAGAGAGCTACGTACAATATCTGAACAAATCAATTTAATTTTGTAGTGATTAATCTCATAACAAGTAATTTTATAACAAATTGGCATTAGAATTTGTAAGTAAATTGTTAGCTTTTGTTAATTATTGTTAATTGTGATTCATATGTTTCAATTTTTGTTTTAAATCCCAGATTTGTTTAATATGCCAAGAAAAACTAAACAAATTCTAATTAATAAGTGATTGGATGTCATTACTCTATTAAAAGAAAGATACACTATGCAGGATATCAGTCAGAAAGAAAATATTCATAAGTCTTCAATAAATGATATTAAACAAAGGGTTAACAAGCTTGCAGGTAATTCACTCCCCAACAGGATATCATGAAGACTTCATGCAGATCAACAAACAATTTGAGTGTTTAGACAATCATTATGTAACATTTTATAGAATTCAATCCTCTTTATGTGATATTGTTGATATATTAAGGGATAGAACAATTAGACACTGTCTTCTAAATGCTGGACCAAAATCACATCAACCTTTAAAGTTAAGACTCTACTTTGCAAAGAGATATATTAAGAAATCAGATAATTTTTGAAAATATGTAAGCATAGAGTAATGATAGGTAAGAAAATTTACTAGAAATGTTTGCTATTTGATATTCCCATCAATGCAATAGTAATTTACATTCTAAAACAATATAAAAGACCAATTTTCAAATGAGCAGATGTACATGGTATAAAGTACTGTTATGAAAAGTAAAACATAGAAATGTGTGGCTGAATTAGAGCTACAATAATAAGTAATTTATAGGAGTACAGTTTGAATAATAAAAAAGTTTTTCAATATTGGCAAATAACTAATTTTGCTTACTTTTAAGCCATAGGAATACAAAATAAAGTGCCCTTACAATATTGGCTATGCATAACAAATAATGTAGACAAAACTTGTTATATGCCGCTATCAAAAACGTTTATTGTTATTGAAGCTATACTCCTATAAATTACATATTATTATAGCTCAAATTCAGGCCTACATTTCTATATTTTTGTTGTAGTTTCAAATGGTAGATGTTATGCTTCAATCAAAAGAGTTAGCCCTCTTTACAATAATATATTATTTGGTCATAATAGTGTGGACCAAACATTTATTACTTTATACGATGTTATTATCACTATTTAATAGCATGACATACAGTTGTAAAATATAATTATTTTAACTATTTCCATTTTGAGTTGAGTTACTTATTTCAATTTTTTTAAATGGACCTTTATTAAAACTATACTATTAAATATTTTTCATGGGAATAAAATGGTATGACACCATAAATCAGAGAGGCAATTTCTTTAAAGCATTTTCAAATTAAATTCGAAATTGACATGGTTGAACTACCATGTCTGTAAATGTTGGTAGATGTATAATACATTCAAATGTACTAAGTGAACTCTCTTGGCAGTACTCTATGCATGTAATATTTTTGGATGAATCCTCCTTTGACATATATGGCAACTGTGGGTCTATGCATGTTAGACCTCATGTTGGTGAATTCATTCTACCTAACATAAAACATCCCATTTCTGTTATGATATTGGGAGCTATAACCTTCAATGGTAGAATAGACATTTTAAACATATATAATATTATGATAAATATTTAAAATATTCATTTTTGTTTATTCTTAACATGTTTTTTTATTTATTTATAATGACTGTTTATTGATATACAAATGAATGGTGTGTCATTCTGTATCATAGTAATATGCTCCAGCAGCCTACCAAGCTGCATTGACTTTTCAATTGTTGGCAAAGGGAAATATCCAACTCTTGACCTATCTATCCTACAATCCTGACTTTCCATCATGTGACTTTTTTGCACTGTTATATATGTCAAAGGCCAACTTTGTTGGATGTAATTTAGTGACAAAAGATGATGCAGTATATAATATATTTATGCAACAGTTACAGACCATTCCAGCTGAATAATTGGAAATCTGCTTCCAGAAGTGGTTCTAGCCTGTACAAAAATGTGTCAACTATAGTAGAATTTATTTTCAAAAGTTGTAAAACATTGATTTCAACTTGTATTCACTTTTGGCTTTGTAGTTAGTTGTTTATCATGTTTAACTTTTCTTTTAATTGTCAATTTGTTATTTTTTACTTAAAATATATATTTTATGAAATCATTTTTTTAATAAATTTAACTGTACAAATTTTGTCTTAACTGTAAATTATGAGGCCATCCATTGGAATTAAGCCTTGAAACTTTCACTAATATCTTTGATAATACTGAGCTATAGTTTTTAATATAAGATATTGATTGACATAATTTAATGTTTATCTTACAGATTCCATAAATTGATGGACCACCCCTTGTATGACCTGTCATATTATTTAGACATAATTTAAAGTTAATTAAGAGGTTGAGAATCTTGATAAATGAGAAAAATGACTATTTAGTATTTACTGAGAATGATTCTCAAGTTCAAGTAAGAAAAATCATTAAACTTTAATAAATGATGAAAATGGCCTGATAATAATATATTAACTAAAAATTGTTTACACTCATGGCATGCAATTAATACTAGATTAAATAAAAAAATAAGAATTACTCACAATTAATGTCAATATTGACATTAGGTAATAAAAGTAATAAGGCTATTATTAAGGATATCTCCACTCATTGACTCATCCAGATCTAGTAGTGATTTCTCTTAATAATAACATAATAAGGTTGGGTTATGGGAATACTAAAATTAAAGGTTGCCAACCAGCATTACCAATAAAAATAGTGATTTTTTAATTATTCTTAATCTTAATGTCAATGAAAAGAAATTTTTTTACTGAAACTCATCAAGATTCTTGAGAGTTGGTAATTAAATTTGGCTGCTGCTATTGGTATGTACATGTCCTCACCTTTAAATATTATTTAAATGTATTGTTCATTTGTGATATGTGAGAAATAACTGGAGACTACCAGTTCCAGTTCAACTAGTGACTTCTCTTTAACATAATAAGGTTGGGTTACTGGGACACTAAAATTAAAGGTTGGTGACCAACTTCACCAATAAAAATACTATTTTTATTTGTCAATAATTGTTATTAATATCAATGAATAGTAATTTTTTACTGAATCTCATCAAGATTCTTGAGAGTTGATAATTAAATTTGGCCGCTGCTATTGGTACATATGTTGTGCACAATTTACCAATTTTAGCGATTTGCAAATTACTGTGCAATCTTAGAATTTATAAGATGTGCAACCATTTATAAATTGTACTGTGCAATATTAAAATTTTTTACCTCTAAAACATTTTTAAAATGTGCAATATAATTTATAAATTGACCTGCGCAATCACTTAATCCTTCATTATTTTTATAAAACAGTTCATAAAAATGAGACACTCATTTTTAAAATATTACATTTTCTCTAACTTTATAAAATGATAAGAGCATTTTTTATATTATTCAATAAATAAAAATATGTTCATTTATAAAATGTGCAGCACAATTTATAAATTGACTTGCACCATCTCCCAATCCTCCATTATTTAGATATGAAACTTCATAAAATCGAGAGACTCATTCTTAAAATGAAATATTGCATTTATTCTATTTTTATAAAACAATTTGAGCATTTGTAATATTATTCAATAAATACAAATATTAACATTTATAAAATGCACAGCACAATTTATAGATTGACTTGCTCAATCTCCAAATCCTTCATTATTTAGATATGAGACTTTATAAAATAGAGACACTCATTCTTAAAATGAAATATTGCATTTACTTTAGCTTTTTAAAATGATAAGAACATTTTTAATTTTAATATTATATTCAATAAATAAATGTTTAAACATATTTTAAGATTGCAAAAGACAATTTATAAATTGACTTGCGCAATCTCCCAATCCTTCATTGTTTACATATGTGACTTTAGAAAATGAAATATTGTATTTACTCTAGCTTTAAAAAATAATAAGAAAATTTGTAATATTATTCAATAAATAAAAATATTAACATATTTGAAGATTACAAAAGGCAATTTACAAATTGTGCTGCATATTTTATAAATGTTAATATTTTTATTTATTGAATAAAATTTAAAATGTTCTTATCATTTTAAAAAGTTAATTAAAATGTACTATTTTATTTTAAGAATGAGTGTCTTATAAAAATAAAGAAGGATTGGGAGATTGCGCAGCTCAATTTATAAATTTTAATTGGGCTGCATGTTTTAAAAATGTTTTAGAGGTAAATAATTTTAATATTGTGCAGCACAATTTATAAATGGTTGCGCATTTTATAAATTGGAAGATTGTGCAGAGCAATTTGCAAATCGCATACAACACATACATGTCTTCAACCTCACCTTTAAATATTATTTAAATATATTATTCATTTGTGATATGTGAGAAATAACTGGAGATTGCCTGCCAGCAGCTTCTATACTTATAGAGACCACTGGTATACCTTTATAATATGAAATATAGCCTAGGGTTACTGGAGGATGACTAACTCAGGGTAACTCAAACTGGGATGCTAATTGAGTGAGATATATGGCCAGTTACACCATACATACCAATAAAAGCTTCCATGCTATTAGTGCATATGTACAAATAATATTCAACACTATGGAAAACCATTGAATAATTATTACATACATACATTTTACAATCATACTAATATGCAATAGACACTTTCAATTTCATTAAAGTTTTCCTAAATTAAATAATAATTTAATTGTAATTAACTGTAATTGTATACAGTTAAAACTTTAAAATAAAATAACAAAACAACTCTCGCTATGAAGGCTGTTGTTAAAAGTAATAAAAACAATCGAAAATGATTGAAAACATACTGATATATTTAACTGAATATTATAACTCTGCTGATACCAATAATCCTGCTATTCACAACTTAGAAATAGACTAGCAAACAAAACAGCAAAAAAATACCTGTTAAATTTTTGCGAAAGTTATTTAATTAATTTTGGAATGAATTAACAAACTTCTTATCGAAATCTCCATGTATATCAAATACATTCTTGTACTTCTTAAGAATAAATAAAAGTTCTTTAAAAATTCGTCTTATTTCTTATTCGTCTAAATGATTTTGTTAAGATCTTGAAGAATTTTGTTTAAAAAATTTAAAAGTTCCCTGCAATATTTTTGAAAAATCCTATTTCATTTATTTTTTTATGTTTCTTGCATTCTTTTAAAGTTCTTGCATGAAATAAATATAGATATCGAAATACTGAGAAAAGCTTGTAATAGCCGCATTATAATCAATCATAATAGTGATATTGGCATAGCATATGTAGTTAGTACGGCATACAATATGTGCCCAATATCTTTTTATAAATTGAAATAGATAATAATATATAATATAAAATTATAATAATAATATTATACCATATTTTCAAACCAAATATGCTAACATGATTTTTTAAAATCTTGTCCAGTTAAATTCATCCCTAATAAAATTCATACATTTTTTAATAGCACACCAAGTAACTAAATTGTTTTGAATAAATAACGATTTAATTTCATTTGAAACACATAATTGCATTATTCTTAACGGATTTTGATAAATATCACACAGGTATTATATTTATATATTAAAATTATTAATAATAACATTATTAATAATTATTATTAATTAATTATTCAATAACAAAAATTAAAAATTGCTTTGTAAATACGATACTCATTAATGTAAAACAAATTTTACCCCTTAGAGAACGAAAATCGATATTTAATAGTGAACTACTTTTTAACCGCACGCTAAACTAAAATTAATATTAAAGATAATTTGTGATTATCAAAAAACATTCTTACTTACTTCAATAAACGAATACAAATAAAATAAAGCCAATAATTTAATTGTTTTATTTATACTTTATAGATAAACATTAATACTTTATAAAAATTACTAAAGAAATATTTGTTAAAGAAATTTACTTTATACAACTATTCTTCTACCGATAAATGTTATAATTTGGCTAGAAATAAGAAAATAAATTCGTAATCCAGACGAATATGACAAATAGCCAATCACCTAAGTTTCGGAAAATATGCAAGGCTGCCATCTTTATTGTGTTTATTACATGTTTATCAAACGTTCGACTGAGACAAAAATCATACAAATTATAGAAATTTCAACCACATCAAAACGGTTATTAACCCAATCCGTGTAGGGCTCTTTTGGGCTTCTATATCTTCAGGGGGGTCTAGATATCCGCCTCCCCTACTACTGTTGGTATATAACACAGCACCCTTCATGAATTTACCCACTATCCATATACAGGACTGTTTTAGGCTTCCATACTCCAGAGGAGAAGGTCAATTAAAAATGTATTATATGCAAGTTCTTATTTAATTTTTGTTTTAATTTAATCATTTCGAGATTATCGTTTTGGTCAAAACGTTTTCAAATAAAATATAGGTACAGTTAGAGTACATACATATATATAGGTAAAATAAGGTATACTTTTTTATTAAAGTAACCAAATATTACATTTCTGAAAATATATTTTTATTATTTCGAAAAAATACTTTTTATTTTTATTATACTATATGATCTAATGCATGAAATTAATCAGTGCCCAATTCAGTCGATTTTGAAAGAGATATAAATTTTCATATTACCTTTATTTATATATTTCCTCTATTTTTATAATGGGGTGCATTTTTGGGGTGTCGTGGTCACATGACCAAACATTTGTATGCAATTTAAAGAATACAGCCAAAGATAGTAGATTATAGCCAAGATACGTCACTACTATGTTATAGTATATTAAAAATCGCCACCTTTTGATTTCTTTCACTTTGGTCCAATTAAAATTAAAATTACCGTATTTAATACTCGCGTATAAGTCAACCCCCCTACTTTTGAATTCTAAATTTATCCTAAATTCCTCGACTTATACACGAGTATATACGGTAGTAGAATTATTCTGTAATATACGATTTCTTGAGGGGTCGCAAGATAATTTCAAGATAATTAAGGGTGGGCAAGTGCCCACTGTGCCCATGCCTGCGGGCGCGTCTGCTATTTGCTATTCCGATGTGTAATAATACTTTAGATAAAAAGGTATAGTTTTATTTTACGCCGTGTGTGTTTCCTTTAATATAATAATAAACCACTTGACATTTTAAACATAATAATCTTTTGTATTTTAATTTATTTATTAAAATAATCAAATCTTGTATGTCACACTACCTACTCTCATATTTACAAGTAATCTATCGTTTGAATAAGGTTTATTAAAAAAATTTAAACATTATCCGCCATCTTATATTTCGGCTTAATTTTGACATAATTTTTTATTAAGTGACGTATCTTATCCATAATCTACTATCTTTGAATACAGCATTAAAAGTTGTAAATCTATATTTTGGACCAAGACACGGAACAATCGCTCCAGTTGTTCATTTAAAAATCACAGCAAAATGTGGGTGATATGAGGGCCTCAGGCGCCCAGTATGGAGGGGGTTTATCTATTGTTATGAGTGCTGATTTTCTTTTACAAAAGTATCCGTTTCTATTTTCTATATCTCTAAGGTTTCCTCACAAATCGAAGTAATTTATATCAAAGAAAACTTGAAGAAAATATTCCAAGAAGTGAACGCATGAAGCTACGAGATATACATGTTGGAGGTATTAATAATAATAACTACTAATTATCCGTGTTACTACACCCAGTGTTAGTAACACATCGATTTAGCAATCCTGTAATATTAAGAACTTTTATATAAATTGATACACGCAAGCGATAAATGTTATTGTATTTATTTTTTAATACAATTACAAAGTTGCTTATTGTTGTTATTGTGTATATATACAACCAATAATTTACTACTAACACTTGTCAGTGGTCTACTAGTATTGTCTACCATTCTAGTCATTAAATTTGTACCTAGATATGCATAATAAAAGTCCAAATACTTAAAAATATATATATATTTTGCATGTTACTCGTTTTACTACTATTTATTTTAGAAGTAGAAGAATGATTAAAGTGCGTATAAAATAAGTACTTTTATTTAAAATAATTTTTGGTTTAATCAAGAACTTCAAGCTTCAAATGGAAAACACAAATTTATAAATATATATGTATGTGTATATATGCAGCTAAAAATATAAAAATGTATCTAATTAAAGTAAATGTTACTAAACTTTAGAAAATCAACATTACTTACCTTACGCGTACGCTAATTATACAAAATATCATTCAGACAATATAAGTTGATGTTCTGTCTGATTTGTGACGAGCAAACTCTCTCTAATACATATACCTGAGACTTCACTCAAATAGTATTTCGCTCAAGCTGAAGTTAGAATAACAAAAATAGCAATTAAATAAAATTCAAGAAAAAACCTACATCATTAAATTTATTGCAGACAATTAATTAAATAAAAAAATAAAATGCTTCTCGTATGTTTCCCAGCAGAGTTATAATTATGCAGGAGAGAAGACGGCGTGCGTGGATATCGCTTTACCTCATTTATTAAAAACAATATCCTACTAAGTTTGATATCTGATTTAATTTCTATGTAAAACGCAATATAATAATTATTATAAAACTTCTCTGCAATTTACACGCGTATTCTATTGCATGAAAACACACGTTTCTTTGGAAACAAGATATTAATATAATAAAATGGATGTGGTCTCAAATACTTTCAAAAGGATTGTCATGAAAGTAAAGTTAGTTAAGCGCGGCGGATAAATGCCTACAAGTTAACTAAACCAGGAATAGGTAGCTGAGACGGAGATGGTGGAGTGGGGACTTTAATCCCAAATCATTAGCATGAGTCATAGACTAATGGGGCATGAACCTGCTAACTATAGATAACCAACCCTCTCCCCCCATCCACTCCAGCCAGCTTCTAGCTTTATATAACGCCCAATGCAACATGTAGGTAATCAAGCTTGTTAACCGCATCAAAGATTGGTTTACAGACATGATTTATCACCGTTAATGTACGAGAAATGTCTCCAGCGTACAACAATATCATAGTAGGGATATTTCCGAACTGTGAAACATTATCAATACTTGCATTATAGTCGTATATAACAGTTCGGCTAAAAAACACGTTTCCAGCTCATTAACGATACTAACATGTTGCTTTGAGAATTTTAATGCATTGTGAAATATATTTTTTACCGCATAAAGCTTTTATAAGTTTCTAATAAATATGCGCAACTTTGAGAAATTGCTTGAACAGTATGTATAATATTTAAATACTTGTAAAGTTGACTAATTTAACGTGGCCATATTATAACTAATATATAGTTGACAATAATATGGATATTCTGGATTTTATGGAATTTTAAGTGTCGTCCTTTCTGAGTCGGCAATATATATGTATATACGAGATTAAAGTTGTTCTTCTGATAAACGTATGATAATGAAGCATAGTAATTTCCGTAACATGTGGTTTGTGTTGATAATAAACAATCTTGCTCCGTAAGATTAGTTAATATTATATCGTTTTATACATGCAAACTTAGTTTGACTATGGAAAATTCTCTATATATATACGCTTATAATAAACCCATATTATTTTTCAATGTTTTTAAAATGTATTATTTTATAGTTTTATAAATTGTTTCAAAGATTCTTTGTGTTAGTCTTTTATCTTTTCCTATTTTTTGTCACAAATATAAACATATACAATGCCGTAGTCAGTGTCTAATAAACGACGAGGCACACCCTCTAGGGCCCCTATGTCTTTCGTTTTATTTAATATCAATTTCAACAATCAATTCAAACAAAAAACATTCCTTCATATCGACGAGGCACATGCTTCATGCTAGCTACGGCACTTTGGTAAATATTTCCTAATAATGAAAATTTCTATTACAATTTATCGTTATTAATAAACTGTAAGCAATATATATATTTGGGATTATAGGTAAATGTACCGCTTCAAAGCAATCGATATTCCCGCATTGAGTTTACGAAAATCTGAATCTTGGGTGCGGTGTTGTACGACAGAACAATTCAATTATAATATAAATGGTTTGGAGCCGTGTGCCTGAATAAAGGAAGTTGGTCAGTGATTATTTATCCACTTAAATGGCGCTCTCTTAATCTGCTCAGTATAATCGATAATATGATTCTGGCTAAAATTCCAAGTATTTTTACAATTTAATATTCGAAATCTGTCAATTAATTTAAATTGATTTTCATTAATTTTTAAGTTCATATTAAAAAAACAAAAACATCTTGCTTTTACATATCCTAAATGAGACTCAAGCGTTATTTCCCCTTATTATGCATACTTTCAAGTAAAAGAGGTGCTTTCTAAAGTATCTGCTTCGCATTTATAATTTAATTACAATCTGTTGTCGACTTTATTAGAATTAAAACATCTCACTAAACTTTTAAGAGTGAATTGGAGTAAACTATGTCGAGGCAACACAAATACACACTTTTAAGTAATCAGATAAATAATTGTTAATTATTCCAGTATTTAAGGGAACACATTTCACTTCTCCAATTTTGCTGTTATATTTAAATGAACAAATGCAGGCAATATAAGCTTTCCCAAAAATAGCGCAATTGTGCACAAAAAAGGGGCCAATGTACCCCTTTATAGTAAATGAGCAAAACATGCCTTTTTTATAATGAATGCCTGTTTCATTTTAAATCGACGAAATCTAATTAATTTCTTGCAATAATTCACGAAGTACAACAAATTTCAATTTTTAGGAAAGTTACAAAATTTCAAAACTATAGTAATAAGTTAAAAACTTATAAAGAGGTTTCAATGAGTCCCCCCAGCCGGAATATGAATGCCTGATATGGACAGACAGGGTTAAGAATGTATATAATTTACATAATTAAAAATAGTAATGATTCCTCACAGGTATATCATTATAGGCAGTTAATAGAAACAACAGGTGACTTCATTAGACAACATTATATTTCAAGGGAATTATAACAATGAATAAAAAATAACTGAAATATACGATTTTCAGCGGACAACTTTGACTAATGGATTTTTTGCATCTGCAACAACATTAGTTACATACATATAGCATAGTCATAAATGTACATACATAGACAATTATATGTGCACTGAGCCACTTTGTATCTAATCATATAGATCGATAAAAACAGTTTTTGATACATTTTATACATCATTTTGGTGAGTTCATTTTTAAATATATTGTGTTTATATGTATAATTATGTACATATTGATTTCAAATATAAAGCGGCGGATACTGTTAATTGAGTAAATATGTATAAATATACACGCATTCTACAGTTTACTACTCACAGAAATTAAAAGTAGTATAATATACACAAATAATTATTTCTTGATAATATTCACTCAGTTGCGATGTTGAATTATACATTTGTATAATTATATCATTTATCGATATTTGTGGGTGCTTATGAAGGATTGTAACATGCTTTTTTAGGATATAAATGTCAACAAAAGTGGAGTATTCCTATATTTCACAAAAGCTAATAACTTTGCAGGTATATATGCAATTAATTAAATCTCTAGATCTATGTTTCGCCTCAAAAATGATTATTTTTTTAAAGTACCAGTAACAATCTACCAAATTTATAAACATTGCTCCATTTAAAGTATGATAGTAAGATACACCTAATGAATATAGTTTTAGTCGTTTTTTTTGTTAGAATAGGTATAATTTGCATCGAGTCAATTTATAATGTTTCCAAAGTTATTTTTACCTAAAAATGATCATTTCACTCTGTAAAAATAAATAAATATAATGCCATAAATGATCGATCAATATGCCTGCCAAATGCACATTCACTTTTGAATCATGATGAATATCGTATGATCACAAAACAGACTAAATAAATAAATATATTTAGTTTCTTATTTATCTTATCATAGCTTTGCTCTATTTGGGACCTCTGATTTCCCCACCAACAATCTATTGATTTAACCATAAACTATTATTTAGACAAAGCAAAGATCAAATTAGTACTATTTTGAACATAACTGCACTTGCTGTAGTATTGACGGTGAGTTTACGAAGAAACAACTGAAGAAAAGCACTTTTTTTTGTACAAATGACAGTTTTACGTAAACTGTGAAATATTTAAAGAGACGAAAAAAGGAGAAACCATAGAATAAAGCTGAAGTGATGAGTTTGATAAAATGCGTAAAAACAGAATAATGAAATATTTGAAGTTTTATCAATCGTCTGTCATTAGGTTCACACAAATACACGGATATTCACAAAATATAGATTTTCAAAAGCCGACTTTATAATTGTTAAACATTTGCCTAATTCAAATGAGTGTTTAAATGCTGATTTTTATTGATAATACAGTATCGTGTATTTGTTTAGATTTCTCGGTTTAATCGATTTCATATATTATTGACTAATCAGCAAAACCACCGCTCGCAAAACAGTAAATAATTTAATAAATAGTATGTTAAACTGAAATTTAAATTTAATTTGTAGTAATAAATGGCTAATTTTATACTTACAATTAATAAACTAATATTTTGGGTATTATTATATTTTCTTAATTTTTGAAATAAATATTAGTGGATAACATGCATCAGCCGAATGTCATTATTGATCACATTTATACAAATCTTGAAATACTACAATGTATATACGGTAATAAAAATTATAATAATGCATAAAAAACTGGCCAAAAAGAAAATGTATATGTGTGTGTAGTGATTTAGGATACATACGGTAGATTTCACATAAAAAAGTATAAAAATCGCCTATTGATCGACAGGAGAGCTAGGTGGTGTGTTTTGATTGGCTGGTAGGCTACTAGACCTCTGATTGGTGAAGCTCATAGTGAACGCGGGGTCCTGAGGTCCGCACGCTGCCGCCCCCACTACCGCCATTGGAGCCTCTATCGATTGAGGAAGAAGCAGAGTGTGAGTGTGGCAGCCCCCGATAGACGCCCCCAATCACCACGGAGCCCCCTGGTCCCCCGCTCCCTCTGGGACCCAGTGTGCACATGGCGTGTGCTGTGGGGTTTGTGTTGTTGGCATTCTTGATGATGGGACGGGGGAATGTTCGCAACTGCGTCGTGTTCACAAGTACATTCGAGTTATTGTTGTTACTACCAGATGTGGTAGAGGAGTTGAAGGAGGAGGGAACGGGGGTTAGTGTACTGGCGGGTGAGGACTGCCCGGAGAGCAGGGCTGTGGGGGGAATGCGACGGACAATAGCGGTGGCTGGACCGAGCTGACTGTGCTGATGGTGGTGGTGATGGTGGGGTAGGTGGGAGGGCGCTGGGTAGACACTGGCCGGAGACTCGCATTGGCAGGGCAGGACGCGGTCTTCGGGAAGCGCTGGGCACCAGTGACCGGAGGGGGGCAGGAAGGTTGACGTTCGGTGGTCGTGTCCGCCGGCAGCTGTGGAGAGAGGAGAGACCATGTCCTTAGTGTCTTACGGCTTAATATACACCATAGATATTAAATACTATAATCATATTGATCCGCGGCTGTGGTCTAAGAAAATTCAATTGGAAATTAGATTTTTCGGGCATGTTTTTGGGTTAATCTTGTTATAGGCAATGAATATTAATATCCAGTTTGATTGCTTAATAAGCTTGAAACAAAACATATAACGAACAACCAATAAATGACCGCTGTCTAATTTTCAATTGAATTTTCTTGGATATTGGAGATTTAGTTGAATGTATCATTCAATATCTATGGTATATACTATGATTATAAAGATGTCTACTTTGTAAAATATTATCGATTTTTAAACTTTAATTTTGACATTACGATATTGTAATACGTAATTGTGTATGTAACTCACAATTTAGTGTAATGATAATAGGAATAGCCTATGGTTTTAAGGGCATAACAATTCTATAAGATGAGGCTGCGCCAGCAGCTGAAAACTTATAGAATTATTATGTCCGCAAAACCATAGACTATGGATTATATTTTAAATTGAAAATTGTACGTTCAATATTTCATTCTAATTAGAAAGGATATTTTAAATCAACAACAAATAGTTAAATTCTTGTTATTTTCAATAGTTAGATATAATTATTGTACTTTTTCTATGGCTATAATTGATTTTGCATTGTTGAAATTTATCGGGCAAATATAATTATATTTGCCCGCTTTTTAGGACAAATATAGAACTTTTATGCTTCAACTTTGAACACTTTATAATTTCAAGATATAGACATTTGCCTGCATAGACATAAAATATAAAAATATGTAAATATATTTTAAAAAATAACTTGTTAAGTATAACTTGTCAAAGTACCTAACTTTTGAATTTGTACTCCCGGGAACAGCTGGGCACACAAATTATGTTATTATATGTGCAGTACAAGCATGAGCGTTTACTAATGTGTGAACATTTTCACTCAGCAAAGATGTCGTTATTTGAGTGTATATAACTATAAAATACGTTGAGTAAGTAAAGTATTCTTACTAATTTACTAAATCAATTACTTGTTATACTCATAATATAACTATTGCATATGTGTTATCTTTGTGATAATAAATTGTTCACTTTTTTATTAATGTTTTAATGTAAATATATTAAAGTTTTAAATTAATATTGCTCTATATATAATTTTTAAAATTTTCTGTAAAATGTTGCATACATTTTTTGAAGAGTTTTGATGAATGTGTTTATTTACTAAACTAACTTGGTTAAAACAATGACAAATAATGACTTTGAAGTATATGGAACGCATTTGTTAAGCTTACTAGTACGGAAATACCTACTTAGTTCAATATATACTTCAACAGAATCACATACTTTACTACAATTTATATCGTACTCTCAGAATCAATATAATTTATTATCGAATTACAGCTATTGTTTTTAATGTAAAAATTGATTCAATATTTTTTATATTACTGAAAGTTTTATTGATTCATAACATAGCAACGTTCAATATTACATTAACAGTATTAATAGCAACGTACAATATTACATTAACACAAACACTTAAATTACTTACGAAAACAGCAGTCAGGTAACAATTATACAATATGGCAAAATACAGCTATTTCATATTAATAGTAACTTGGCAATTGGGAACATTATTAGTAGAGTTTTGTACTAGGAGATTATTTTCAATTGCTTTTGTTTCCTCTAACAGCCGGTCCATATCCACGTCTAATAAGTTCTCAGCAGTTTACTTCTACTCAGTAAACCAAGTGATATTGAAAGCTCTCTGGACATATCATTTTTCTTTGAAAGTTTAATTCGCTTATAAATACCTATTGAAAAACAGCTTCTGTGTCCGGATACAGACATAACCTCATTTTCTGAGTATTTTTCTCCTAACAAGGTACATGATGAGACTCGTAAGCAATGATTTGTGTACCTTTTAATATTACAAATTTCGAAAAAATTTGGCATCATTATTTTGATCGTATTTTTTCCGAGTTTTTTGTTCTGAAAAAATAGGTATCTGCATCACTGTATATTACTTTACAAAGTTGCCAAACTGAATTATTTAGTGAATTTAACTTTGCCATATATCCCAAAATTAAATCAAGAGACATTTGTCACCACCAACAGAAAAAATACAGCCGCCCGATGATTTTTCATGGTCGGCCGAGCCATGATTTTTGGTTAATTCATCTCTGATAGTTATATACTTTTTCCCGTTATCAGTTTTGACATTGAAATCTGATTTCATCATTACATGGAAATTCTCATTACCACGACGTGCAAAGAAAATGCCGATTATCAAAAAACTAGCCATTGTAGTTGCTGCGGTATTTTAGGGTTTAATGCAGTAGTTACAGATTGAAGCTCACTTTCAGATATTTATTCATAATGATCCGTACTCACTTTGCCGCATATTTTTACTTTTTAAGTAAACAAGAGAAGGTTTTATTAAAATTAGGAAATACAGCCTAATTCGTAATATCAATATTGCTCATTTTGAAGAAATATCGTTTCAAACCTTGCTTATAAGAAAGATAAGTATTTCGCTTGTACATTTCGTATAGAAGAAAAATATTCTGCAAGGATTTTGTCGAGAATCCGTAGAAATTGAGGACTATTCTGGTTATTCAAAGTATATTTTCTATACTGTAGAAATTCGTTAAATGATTTTAAAGCAGTGTTTGTACTATATTCAGTATTTTTACAGCGTTCTAATTCGTGTAATTCAGATTGAATATTCTTGAACGTTCTTTTCAACATATTCTCTTAAGTACATTATAGCTAATTATTCAATGATTGTAAATTTAACAATTGTGGTTGAATTCAAAATAATTGGCAAATTCATTATTTAAAATCCAACATATGTTAACTAATCGATTGAATTAAGTATTATATATTTCCAATAATTCGATAATAGCCATATTGCTATTCAGTCAATACTCTATTAAATATTTAATTAGATATTTAATATCGTATTTTGACATCATAGCAATATGACTATATTATTGTGTTCTCTATTGGTTGTTTATTACTGCCAAATGTAACACTGACAAGAATTCAATGTATTCTATATATTTAATATCGCATTTTGACATCATAGCAATATGACTATATTATTGTGTTCTCTATTGGTTGTTTATTACTGCCAAATGTAACACTGAC
>JAYRBW010115602.1:0-17598 GCA_036023295.1 Invenusta paracnida
TATTATAGTTGTTATACAAAGCATTATTAATACATATTAACATTGTCATACAGTATTACACATTATCTATTTATAAATTAGCCTAATCTACATAATATGTGTGAGAGACAGCTGATTTGGTCTAGACTTTTGATCACTTATTAGATTTCGTATTATTCAATTATTATTATTATTACTCACGATTCGTGACGACGCTAGATTTTTCTCAATTACATCCCCATTTTCCATTTTTTTAATTTGGTTTTTGTGATACCTTTAATTCTCTAATATCACAAAAATTACCTGGTGAACTAAAATCGCTATGTTGACGCAATACAATCCGGAGATAATTAACAGCCCTCTGATTTATAACGGCATGTTTCCGCGTGATCGATCAATAGTGGAGATATTGTTCAATCAGTAAATGCACAACAACTATCTTTTCAAGAAATATTTTAATTTTTGCATTAAATTGTAAATGACTGGATTGCATGTTGTCATTTTCTCTTTTTGGGTGTATTCTTTTCAAGCTTGACGTGGGCTATTGCCCGCTGCCATGCCATCCTATGTGGGAAAAGATTACTTTTATAAATAAAAGTAAATAATATTATCTTGGTTATATTTTTCATGGGTTATATATCATTTGATATTCGATAAGGGATCAGTTCTAATTTTCTTCATTCTTCCAGAGCCATAATAAATCACTTCACTCCAAAGATTGACGCTTGGGCTGTCACCAATAACCAGTCAGCTCTAACTGAAGAAGAGGTAAATTTTTAGTTTCCTTTGCTTTTCTTAATATTTTGGAATATTACATTAACAGATAGCCAGCCTAGTTTAATAAATCTTTAGCTGACTGGCTGATAAGTGCAATTTTTAACAAAAAATCTCCATCTGATTTATAAACCGAGTCTAAGCTTAAATAGTAAAGGATTTAATTTCAGGATGAGTGGGACGTTTATTACTAGTTGTGCATGAATTAATTTTTGTCCACTGGCCAAAGTTAGCAACGATATGTATATAAATATTTAAGGTAATAAAGGTACATCGAAATTTTATACAATTTATTAAAAATGTTTTCATAAATTTTGCAAGCAATTTTCAGGGTGGCCATATGTACGGAAATTTGCCGTATATACGGGAAATATACTTAAATATTGTATATTTAAAAAATATGCTTAAATTATTCTTAAATTTTGATTAACATACGGGATTTTTTCTTGAATATACGGGAATTTTTTTAAACTAAAATTTCATGATTTTGCCTGAAAATGTTTGCTCTATGCACGGTTTATTACTATGTACATTATTTATTTTATTCACAAATTTATCTCTTTTCTTCTTCAGTTTTGTTTTACTTTCAAAATTTATGGCTACCCTGTATTTTATTTTACTATAGGCTGCAGTAACTTCAAAACTATGCAAATGCGTCTTTTCATTTATAAATCATAATTATTTTTACCGTTATATAAAATATATATTTGTTTGTGTTACTATTCCAATTAAGTACTGAAGGAATCAATTGTTTATTTAAAAATGGAAAGATGCGCATTCTCCATACGTTACATTACATCTACGAAACATCATCTATGTGAAATATTAATATGCTTACTCATACATACAGAGTACACTTGCAGGATTATAGCTATTAAAGTATACATCATTAAAAAAATCCAAAAGAAATTACTGAAAATAGTTTTATATCAGCCACAAGGATCTATTTATAAGAGAATCAAAGATGAACTTTTTTTACTAGTACGCCTTGTATAATTTAAATATATATTGAATATATTGTTATGTTTAAAAGCTTTTTGTACTATTTTAACACTTTAATCTGCTAACTTAAATTTTAAATTCATTTTGTTCATCTGAGAACTGCAGTTTATAAGGATATCATATTTTCCTTATTCTTAAAATAAGTAATGAAAACTTTGACAACAAAAACTACTTGATAAAGGAGAAAAACTATTGATTAACGAAATTAATTAAATAACAATTTCTCAAGGCATTAAAAATGTAATTGTATTTTGCATGAAATTAATGATTTAGTATACATTGAACTTGCATTTTTTACGTAAAAATCATTTTAAATCGTTGATTTGATTCTTTGATATTGCATAAAACCAATTAATTACTACTTTCTTTTGTCATTTTATTACGTTACTTATTTGGGTCTGTATTATCAGAAAAATCTTGGTTTTGTTACATTTTTATTAACTAATTTTGAATAGTTTTAGGTATGTGTCAGATAATCATTTAAAATACATATAATGTATATTATATCTACACATGTAAATGGCGTGCATTTATAATTCAATTTTTTTACAATTAGTTCAGTACCTCGGTTAGTAATTATTCAGCTTGCTTTTCTGTTAAAAAACTTTATAATATATTGCAAAGAAATTTTAATTTATATAGTCTAAGAGTTAGCTAAAGTTTTGTTCATTATTACCGTAAATCTCCACTAACTCATCTCTATGACTAATAACTTCAGGCAAGAAAAGTCTGGCGCATAAAATTTTCCTTTTAATTTCTTTTTAACACTTTATTTAGAATTGATAAACAATTTGTTCCTTTTATTTATACATTATCCCTAATGGATGGATGAGTCCATTCCTTTAGAATTCATCAATAACTTGATTACTAATAGTTGACAAATTTAGATGGAAACCTTTTTTCTTATCGATTGCGAAAAATCTATATTGTTCTTTACTCCTTCTGCCTTTCGACTGTGTCTCATTAATTATCGGCGTTATCACCCAACATTTTCGAAATTTATGTAAGAGAAAAATTAATTATCTACTTTACAGAAACATACATCTTGTTTGATCTTTAAATTTATCCATTACTGAGAAAGTTATGGAAAGTTTTCTTTTCAATTGTATTTATCTTGTATTATTTTTAATAAAGATCAAATATTTGGAAAATAAAAATATACTAAATATATGTAACTACTACAAAAGAATAAAAAAATTCCTTTACTTTTATAATATTTTATGGAATTCAGAATTATTATTTCAAAATAATTAAGATATTTACATGTTTGTTGATCGTGTATTGCTTCTTAGTCGGCTTCGGAAAACAGCGTTGGTTTGGAGTGCAAACTTATTGAGTTTTACATTTTAATTATTAAAATAGGATCGATTCTGTTTCGCCCAAAGGAATACAAATATGCCAAAAAAAGCATATTTCTCTACTGAGTATTTAATGTTTTCATATTATGATGGAAGTGCTTCCTTATATTTGTAGCAAGTTATTCGATATTTCTGTCAATTTTATTTAATTTTCAGGTTTTAACTCTTGTCCGGAACAACTACGATACACTCACCCTCAAATTACAGGACGACTTGGACAACTTTGAGCGCTACAATGAGAACACTGCCTCGGAACAGTTCTTTTTTGCGGTTCTGGTCAGTGCTATAGAAGAATTCTATCCTCACATTCTAGAAGAAAATAATTTCTCTATACTTACTGATGGGTATAGGAATTAGATTTGTTTCACTTATCCGGATAATAATAGGAAAACAAAAGAGTATCTTCTCGGATAAAATGTTTATTATAAGACTGCAGACGTTTCGCTACGTTCGCAGCTTCCTCAGTGTAAAAGTGAAATTGTTACAGCTTACAAGTCGTTAATATGTCAAAACAACGAATGTGTTATGGTTATGCTTTTACTCATGGGTGTTACTATCTCTTTCAAGAATAGTTTACTGATATTGGAGTCAAATTATATAGTTTGATAATTATTTTAAATAAAGCACTGTAAAGTATGTGTTGACGTAATTCTTCCATAAAAACTGTTCCATTTTAACTAATAGCTAATTCATTCATTTCACCTAACAACATAAGAAAATTATTTAGAGACATTATTTACTGTCATAGAGTGTGAATAAATTATATGAAAATAAAATTTATATTTCAGTTGAATTTTAAAATTTATTATGTAAATGTGCTTATTACTGTAACGTGTGTTTAAAAATACTTATATATTATACAGTTTATGACAGTGAATCTGGTAGTTTTTGGTATTATTTTAACAAATACATATTACTTAAAGCGCATTTGTGTCTTAAATAAAATCATTAGACTAATTTCATTAGAGAAGTAGTATAAAATTATTTTTAATATTCCAAAGAAAATTGTTTCAACTTTTTGAATTGGTGAAATCATTCACGGTCACAAACTCTAGTAATACTGTATTTCTAATAATTAGTGGTAATTTTCGCTACTACGTTTTTCTCCCCTTCCAGATTCGAGCCATCGTAGCCCACTTACAGCGTGAGTGTATGGACACGAGTATTGAGATGCAGCATCATATGCATGAACTCTCGACCATATGATTACCCAGTCCATTCCTTCTTGTTCCTTCGCATATTATGGTATAATATTCGATGTGTCAATGAATATGTACATGTCCTGATCTATAATATAAGAAAAAATACCTTTATGCAAAAGCTACCTTTGTACAGGCAAAACATAATATGACGTGATTCCATTCTATTTCCTATACGTTACTTTTATAATATTAGGTACACATGCATTATTCGCTCACCATGTTTTCAGACATGAACACTACGCAATTCATTAAAAATTGTGTGTTGTTTCTGTAATCAATCTGTATACATATATTTACATACATTTTAATTTATTATAAATTCTTATATTATACTTGTACTATCCATGATATTAGTACATATCATTTATTATATATTATCATAAGTTACCAAAATGGCTTCAACTCTGCAGATCTTGTTCAAACTTACGTATTTGTTGCGCATCGCTGTTAGTTACATTTTTCATAGTACATGCCAACTTATTTTGGTATTATTTACTCCATTATATACGTGATAGTGATTTTTTTATTTAATTAAAAATATTTTTCTTCGAGTCAGTTGTTATTTTTGTGGATTTTTACTATTAGTTAAAAGTAAGCCGATAACAATTAATGTAATCCAATAATTAATAAATACCTTATTCTTCTTTATAGATATCAAATAACTTACTTTGAAAATAGCTACCTGTGTAGTATCGTTTACCTTTCTTTCCGTTTACATCACTATTTTAGCATATTTACTAGTTTTAGTTTTACTCTTCTTACCATCATTTTTCTCATTTCAATTTGACTTTGATTAACATAGTTCTAAATATGATTTTTTTGTAAGAGGCATCTTACCGCGCGCGGTTGATTAAACTATTTAAAAAATAGTTAATTTGTATGGTACAGTTTGGCTATTCAACTTATACTTCAGGCTTGGAAAACCTCGATGCGATAATATTTCGATTTTTAGTCTAACTATTTCCAGTAGCTTGTAAAGCTGTATAAGTTTGTATTTCGTAATATAAAAGTAGCTGTTTTTCAAAATCAATTGTAACATTTTATAAAAGTAAGTTACAATAATGTTGAATGATTATTTACATAGCCGAAAAAATAGTTAACATAAATATTAAAATTGATCTTTTTTAAAATCATTTATTCGCTGAATTTTATGACTCAGATGTTGGCAAATATAATTTTTAAGGTAATGCTTGAGACTATATAATAAACTATTGGACATCATTTTTATTACGTATGTCACTGCGAATAATAGGTATACCGCGTGATCCAGTTATCGCCAAGTAATCTCTCTTGTTGCACCGCGAAACATGTTCCTTCCTTTCTCTCAGTCGATGGTGCCGTGTGGTCGGACAAAGAACCTTATAGACGTGTGCCGCCACATTGAGATGAGTCAATATATGTCTACCTACACGAGAAAGCAGCTTTAGGTTTCGTGGCCTGAGATTCTTACATTGTGTGGCATACGAGAGACCACCATTTCCGGAATTAGGTGAGCCACCAAATTCAGTCTGAAAGATCGACTAGTTAGCTTTAGTTAACCCCAGTGCTTTTAATAGCTTCGCCGCCGAGTGATATGGCGCTAGGGCGCTGCTAGATTCAGTTGCTATACATCATAAACTGGACTAAAATATTATGATAGTAGAGTACCTACAAGAAAGTTAGTGAGACAGGGCGACTCTCATGTGCATGAGTGATTGCAAGTCCGCTAACTATAATTTCAGCAGTCGCAGACCTCACCTCTCTTTATGAAGTTTTTAGAAGAGCTCGTGAACATTAGTCAGAGTCTTGTTGGTGGTTATAGTAAAGTGAGGATAACTATAAATCCAGATTTTCGGCCTATCCTTAATTTTCTTTATGAAATATAAATATTAGATGACAGAAAGCATAAGAAAATCAACTTCTGGAAGATGCCTGATGTATTTTAAGTATATTTTTAAAGCACAATTCGCTCCTGAAAGTATAACAAAACCTAGTAATAGATTTTTTAAATTTAAACTGAGATTTGTGATATCTTATTTAATTATAACCCGATTTAAGATGAAGGATATTTTGTATAATTATTTTAGTGTTAGATCTGATTTAATTAAGATATCATTATCTTTGAAATACCGGGCATATTAATTCCCATTATTTATTTAAATTTATCGTTTTATATAATTAATTATCATTTCATAAAAATATTGTGAACAATAATATACGAAAGTGTAAATGTTTTATAGCAGTATTTCGAACACTGGTAAGTATATGTATTTTAGAATATAAATATGAAAGGGACATCCAAAATCTAATGTTTTAGTTGTTTCTGACATATAGTTAAAATAGCAACTATTTTAAACTTAGTAATTAAAATATATAATTCTGTAAAATTTAAAATTATAAGTTATTAGATTTGTGATACGTGTATGTTTAAAAATCTAGTGAAAATTTATTATTTTTGAAATTATACATTACCCCTAAACGTTGTCATTGTGAGATAAAAATTCGAAGTTATTCTAATAATTGGTGCATCCATATAAAATTTCATAGGGTGTAATCTAGATTAGATTTTAGATCCATGAAATTGAATATACATTTATTATATTTCATTTGCACATGAAAGTGCATACATTAGTTTAGACCAAGTAGTTATAGTAGAGAAAATTGCATTGGATGTGACAGTAATTAAACATATTTGACACATTTTAGCCTTCATTAAACAATTCATATATATTTTTGTGTGAAATTAAGTGAAATTAAAGTTTCACGATGTTACGTATTTTTTACAGATGCACTGCCCTATCTGCATATTAAATCAAACTTTTAACATAAATATCACCCTTTATAATAACACAAGTTTTATTTTTTTAATTTAGGTTAAATTAAGCTATATCTGCACTTACTTTATTATAACGAGCTAAATTGTGGATTCTGTTTTAGCAATTCAAATAATAATATACTATTAATCCTTTAGAATATAATATATTATTCGAAATAAAACCTACTAAATTTTAGTTCTTATTTTGAAAAACAAAGCTAATTATGCTGTGCACAATTTTAATCACCTAAGTTTTTACGAATATTTCATTTTTAATTGCCTCCAAACTGTACAAATATTTCCTAATTATTACAAATATATGTTTAGCTTTTTACAATGTCTGATACCCAGCATAAATCGCTATAATGTATAAATACAAATAAGTTACGTCTTCTATTTCCCGTTACATCAAATATTATACGTTTTATAAAAGTTGAAAATCATCCACAGGGGCCTCAATTTTATATTATATTCAGTTCTCTATGAACAAAGTTTAATGGTCATACGTTTTCCAAAATCCAGGGCATCAAACTTGCATAAAGCTTGATTTGTTTTCTTATAAATGAAGCATAATCATCTACATATTAATATAAAATTTGAATGACTATAATAATGGTAGTAATACGCAATATACGTAATTATAGAAGATAACAATATTAATAGCTTTCCAGTTTGTAATTATACTAAATTTTCCCACATTTTTAATTTATATTATATATGTTTAATTATTTTCACAAATTATATAAATCAATGTTAGAATGTAGTACAAATTATTACGCAAGCTATAATATACACACATTAAATATGCTGCTATAATATAACCCGTAACAAAATATTTATTTCGACTTTTAAGTTGATAATTAACAAAGAATTAATCATCTCTTCGTGTTAAATTAATTCTTCAATCACTTCAGTGACAGCAATGAGTCATCGCTTATTCTCCAAATATAGCAGCTCGTACCGCCACAATTTGTTCTCTTTATAGCTGTTGTCATCACAATTTTATAGGCAAACTGTTTTTGATTGAGTACGCTTTATCTAGATAAAATCAATCTTACCATATATGTCAAGCAATGATAGTTAAAGGGACAGCCAAGATTATAATTCAATTTGAAATATTGTCAAATTAACTAAGTTTTTGTACTGATTTAAAAATGTATAATTTGTTTTGTAAGATATATTTACAATGATAATGTTGGTACTTATAACCAGAAATCAATACACCTTTGCTATATGTATCTTAAAAAGTAAAGTCCTATAGTCTAACAATATTAAGATTTATTACCAATGTATGTGAAGTAATAAATAATATATTACTATCATTTCACAATGCTGTCATAACTTAAGTCCTATATTATGACTTGTTACTTTCTTGTACCTAAGTTTAGAGACACCAAAGTAATAAAATTGACGCCATTTGAGAAAAATAGAGCTACAAATTTTGTTTCTACAAGGTTCTACACAAGACTCGCTTTAACAGGGTAAGTTTTTCCTCATTTAGAAGACCATGAATACAAGGAAGACAGCATACGTACGCGCGACCGCTATACTTATAGTATAGATAAAGCAAATCACAAGCAACGAAAATGAAGTTGCTATTCAGAACGTGTATATACATACCTACATATATTGCAAAATTGCAATCCCAAAATCAAATAAATTCTCTATATACTACATATTATATATTCTATTAATACACATTATTCAACTCAAAGAAATAAAGATGAAAATACGACAAAAATGTTTGTTTAATAGTGTATGTAAATTTATATGTATATATATAGTATCAATAATATGATATACAACAAGAGAATAATTACAAATGAACGTCATTTAGTTTTTCCATAATCGAACCAATCAAAGCAAATGGCATAATTAGAACAATATATATTTATATTTATATATATATGCAAAAAGAGTTCTCCAACCAAAAATGTAAGTGAACTTTTTTTTCTACGATAGTAGTATTTGTACTATATGCATATAAAAAGATAAATTAGGTACTGAATACCGCAATTGCTAGGAATCAGATAAAACAGAGTACCGTATAAGATGCCTAAAGTGTATACAGTATGTGAGCATAGCATAATTACATGCTCACATAATAAACTAATCCTGTAAAAATACAACAACATGTACATACAAAACAATAAGTTTCAAGAATTAGGCGAAAGAAAAGGTAAAACCAATAACAAGACCCAAACATATAACTTGAAAATAAAGAATATTGTATAGTGTAAAAATTCCATGAGTAAAAATTGTCACTTTGCAGTAAAGAACTGTACACAGATACACCTTCAATTCTATCAAACTAACCGTGTATGCTTAGAACTATTAAGCCCAATTCGACTGTTAGCGTTACAGATTAAATTACAATTTCTAGAAAACGGTTTATAGTAAAAAAGCTTCCATTTATGTAATCAAGTAAGGGATAAAAAAGCATATTCTATGTTTGCATTGATTTTTTAATACCCTATGTAATCTAGAATGACAAGTTAATTGGAGTATTAAAATTGTAATCGTCAAAAAATGAACAATTTACATAGTATTTATATGTGCATACAAGGCCAGTTAAATATGAGAAAAGGTATTATAAAGTCAAAGAATAAACAGTTCGTAGGTATAAATACATACATACAAAGTAATGCAACTTTATATTATGAGATTTTCAATTCGAATTCCAAGAAACAATCATCTGAATTTTACAAACATACACTTTTGAAATAAAACGGTAGCTTATTATGATAGAACTTATATGTACAATTCAATATACGGTTATGGTTATGTCTACCATATCAGCCATGTATAAGTATACCCTAGTAAGGTAATTATTACTATATATCATGTATGTATATTCTAGACATGTGGATAATAGAGCTGTATATATTATTATACACAGACAACTGGATCTTTAATATCACCAAAATATGGTTTACACATATACATATGCTTGTACATGTATTGTGATTGTAACCGTATAAATAAATGTATAGAGGATATGTACACGTTATTTATTATATTGGGCTGTATAAATCAAACAGTTTCAAGCAAGTGCTGTTCAATAATGATAGTCATTCCACTCCTAAATATGTGTATATATATATAGATTCTTCTTTGAAATCGTCGAAATGCAATTTGATGACGGTTTTAATGTATAAATAGTGTCAAGTCTGTGGTGTCAAATCGAGTGTATAAGTTGTCATTATTGTCGAGCAAACTTATTTTCAGCCATAGACCGTATTGTATATACAAACAGTCCCAATAGTTCTATATATCAAAATAGTTGGGAATAAAGACGGAAACTATACACACATGTTACATGTAAAACAACAATGTCAAGCAATATTAGCATAACAAAATGACACGTAACATGTTGGGCTGCTAACATCCTGGGGTAAGTACGTGTAAATTTGGTCAACTTCTGGGGCATTAAATTAATGAAAAGAAGGTAGATTACATCGTTTTACAGATTACTAATTTCTAACACTATGGCGAGCTCCTTTTACCATAAATTGTGACCTCAATTTGTTAGAAATGAACTATGTAAAACTCGTTTATTACGATGACGAATCATGAAATAACCAATTTACTTATCTACAAATTAGGACCTTATTATTATTTTAAAACTTAATTCAGAAAACAAATTAAACCATACAAGCAATGTGTAGTAAAACTCGCAAACTAGTAATATTACTTAAGATATCTTATATAATACGGTGATGAATAGGCATTTACTGGCATTCAATCCATTCCCACTTCGAAATGGAATGGATGGGTTTTTGAAAAGGTACATCCCGGTTCCCAGACGAACAACACGGTCTCATCCATCTAGATACAACAATCCCGGGCAGAGAAACAGGATATCGGCTAATGAAGTCCCACCCGCCATCCATCCATTCTGGCTCGACCATTCCAACAGAACTTAACTATACAATGCATGCAACTCTCAGCAAGAACGGGGGCAACTACAGAAGATCAGTGTGCCCTAATGGAGGGAAAGACGAGAGCTTAGAGAGGATCACTGCCTATATTGCCTGATTGACTCTTATACGGTGGTGTGTAAATGGAAGAAAATTCCTTTGACTTAATCCAGCAGTTCTAATGGTGGGGGAACCATAGAGGTGCCCATTTCATCAAAATTCCATCTATCTTCGCCTCTTAAGTGGATCGCGGATGAACCGGAATTAGCGCAGAAAATGGTTCCATTGAATGTCGCCATTCGGGCCACAACCGGATCTAAATTGTTCAAATCTTTTCTCCTTTAACCACCATTTTACCTCAATAATTCTTTCAATATAACACTTATAATACTATACATATAATGCTTTTAAATAATAATAATAGTAATATGCTTCCTATTAAAATACACATACTTGTACATTATATATGCAATCACACTAGAAGTTCAGGAAAAATAGGCAGTGCGTACATCCGATGAAAATGCACTGCAAGCCAGTAATTTATGTCGGGTTGTAGTGAGATTTAAATACAAATTATAATAAAGCGCACGAGGCGCCACAAATTCAGTGTGTAGGTAGGTACATAGAACCTATAATGTAATAAGCAAAAAATATATCCGTCCACTAAATTTTTGCAGAATTCAGAATAGAAATCTAATTTATTTAGTCGCCTCGACTCTAGCAGAAAGGAAGAAAACGTAGAACGTTGGGTTTGACGATCGAGTGATAATCTCTTTCTAAATAGGAAGGCAACTGGGTTGTATTTCTGAGCCAGATGCTGAGGCTAGAAAAGAGAGGAGAGTAGAAAATAGGACAGTCTTTTCAGTAATCCATGGCGGAAGTGACCAACTGTTCTACCCATTCCTTCATTTATCCCGTCACACAAGAAGAAGAAATCTGAACAAAAGGATTCCTTCTGCTGCCAAGGTTTTTAGAGCTCTCTTTCATAAGGTTACTTGCTGCCAGCCATTTATGAACTCGTATGTATTCATACATATATTACCTATTTGTAGTCAGCTAGTCTCAGAGTTTCTGACAGAACGTGTGTAGGTAGAAACATATGAGTCACTTCAATTACTGTCCGATAATGATGAATAAGTTATATAGGCATGCGAATTATAATACACAATAGTTTGTGAGGATAATTTGACCTAACTTTACCAGGAGCATCGCCGTCACCCCGCTATTCACTACCTTTATTGTCAGCAGCCCTACAAGTTAATCTCATTTTAATTTCAATAATGATAAAATGAATACAATACACAGAGACACGGTAATATGAACAAATTTTCTCCAGGGCAAAAATTTCATCTACAAAAGTTGTGTATAGTAAGTAGAGTAGAAAAAGAAATACTTTCAACTAATATGTATATAATATGTGCAATTGGAGGTAGGAAAAGGGGGTAAATAGAACAAGATACTGCGTAATTATAATATTATGTATAAAACATAACTTAGGTATATTGTATGTGTCATATCGGAAAAGAAAGATTTGACATACATATAGATGGATACATACAAACAGAATTGCATTTTGGTTCATGCGGTCAGGAGGGCTAAAAATGAAGCAAACGTTTGATTGGGATGAGAGGAGAGGAGGAAAGAGATCACAGGCCTCTCTTAAATATCGGCGCTAATGGACACAGGAGTTAGATGGAAGGGAGAGACCTGTACAGATGGAAGGAAGGAAGAATACATGTATACTAGACAATTGGAGGATCACCACCGACCACCTGCCCTGTGAACCTGTGTCGACCAATTACAGTCGACTGGCCCCCGGTCCCACTTGATGGCTTTCTTGCTGGTCGTCTTCTTTGCTGTTGACTACTACTGCTAGGCTGACGGAGCGGCGGCTTGTGGTTGCCATAGCGATGCTTCTGGTGGGGGTGGTGTCGAGGTCCAGATGTGGTGTAGGAGCTGTCAGAGCTGTAGGCGGCGGGGGTGGGACTGGGTGGTGCCTCGTTCTCTTCAGAAGAGGCCCCGGGACCCAGATGGGGATCCTCATCGTCCTCTTCGTCCTCGGAGTTGGAGGGCGAGGCGGAGAGGATCAGTTGGGAATCTGTGTCATCAGGGCACTGGTTGTTGTTGAGGCTCGGATGGTATTCCCCGTAGCTGTAAAGGTAGATAGAGAGGAAAGTGACGTCATTAAAAATCGGTTTATAGGATGATATGTGCAATGCAGGTTTTTGTGTAAAACGTTTTAACTAAGAAACATTACGTCGTAAAACATATCACGTATTTAATATACTATATTATTGATAAAAATGAATATTTTAAATTTCTCTGTTTACTCCTGTATGGGTAATTAATAGGATCAATGAGGACCAATTAATACTAAGAGTATAAATGAGAATACGTCGTACTTGACAATATTATACAAAAAAAGTAAATAATAATAGAATGTATGTTACACAAGTTATACACAAATTATAAACTTAGCATCTCCAAATAGAAAATTCCTTTAGCGTTTTGTGATGCTAATGAACAAACCGAATTAAGCGGTACATACGATGCGTCTAATATTGCAATATGGTACAGTATAGATTATATCCCGACATAGATAAATATTTATTCTCAGTTTTTAAAAAGGTCCAACATTGAATATTATAATGGAGGAACAAAAATTAAAATATAAAACTGAGGTCCTAGAACAAAGCTAATGTGTGCACCTATAACAGTCTGGAATCAAGTTCAAATAGCTGTAATCGCTTATAATTATATGTATACATTATGCATAACGGAAACAAGAATTCAATGTATACACCCTGTGCGGTCCAAATACCTACTATAATATGGAGTCTGTATGTTCTGTGTGTACTAAACCTATGTATAGGTACTTATGTGCTAATATACAGGCTAAGTAATATTTAAAACTATACTTATGTTTGATCTAGCTATCTGTGTAAACTAATACCGATTCGAGTTACAGGAAGTATGCTGTGTTAACTTGTTGGCTTGAGCTATATGGACTGTACCACTGTTTACTCTGCATGATCAATCTCTATACCTGGTATTCTTTATAAAATGTTCAATTACTAAGATAAAAAGGAAAATTTTTTAGTCCTGATTCACTTAATTAAATTTAATTATTTAACAATCAAAAGTGAATAAGTTTTAAAATGTATAAATAATCCCCACATATGCTGTAAAAATGAAACTTTATAAAAACAAATCTTATTAAAATGTCAAAATTTTCATTTTGTATCATAATAGTAAAATGTTCGAAACAAGATCTGAGAAATATCGTGGAAACTGGGCGTAAAAGTCTTTAACTACGCGCCTGATACACATTCAACACAGTCAGATAACAGCTGGAATGTCTGTTATTGAGATCGGCCGGTTTGCACACATTGAAAAACATATTTTTGATTCTGCCGCTTATTCAGACTATGCAACATAACCATTTACCCATAGTGGTGTCATATCCATGTATTATACGCACACCTATACATGTAATATGCATTTATAAAGGTTCGTCTATTTTCTAATAAATTCTGCGACCATAAACGTTATATTTCTTACGTCGGTTATGTATATACGTACCTATCATTCCCAAGTAAAGATATTTCTGCAAAAGTCATCTATACTGATTAGCGTTCAGTGGCTGATTTTCAGCTTGTTACTTCCATATTAATATTTTTCTGTGCACGATACATATAAACTTAGGAGACAGTTTCTATCAGTGTATTTTTTTTTCAATTTTATGTGTGTAGATTAAATTATAAATGCGATATAGAAATAAGTATAGTAGACTGCGAACTAATGTATTTCTGTCACAGAAAACATTTTCATTAAATGCCCTAATTATTCTAATTTGGATGTGCGAAACAAAAAAACAACATTAACTCATCAAGAACAAAACTCAGGCAAATATGAACAATCTTCTGTCAGATATGATCTAAACAGACAAACTTAAAACAAAAAACAAAAGCGAGACTTAATCATCCACAAATTTGCAAGGCACATTTTTTCTTTAAAGACAGTATACCTTACGATGGATCAATGAATTGTTAAAAAAAGTTTTTTGTTTCCAATTAATGGGTTTATTAAATTACATCATCACCCTAGAAACAGAACCTATACCTATTATGATGTCTATTGAGCCTACAAGGCAGGGTAATCACTTAGGACCCCAGTAACGTACAACACAGTGACATATATGTATGTACCGATGTAGAAGGTAAAAAGCATTGTGACACCCTGCCTGTAACCCATAAAAATCAATTAATTTGTGTACGTGTAAGTCGATCTGCGTGTGTGTATCGCAATACCCGCTATATATGTAAGAAACAGAAAGTAGACTTTTCACGTAATTAATTGGGGACAGGAGGGCTAAAAGGGGCGGGCGGGTTAGTCGACAGATTAGCTACTGCAAAAACAGCGGGCTTGTGCGATATTATGACAGCCAGGACAACATTGATTGACACGTTAACCCTGACTCTCATCTATTAGGTATGCATATCATAGTAGTATATATCCTGAATATACAGTAGTATAAAGCACTCCTCATAAATGACTATTGTTTTGCCTGCTAGCATGTAGGTTATAGTATACTTGCGATCTGCGGTATAAAGTATGTATACCTACAGCTACACTGCAATATCTAGGTACATATACTGTTTTCTCTAAATTGCACCACTGTATTAATTTATGCATATCTATCTACCTACATACTATGCAATACTATGCGAGAATTAGAGTATATAATAAACTTTCAATTCTGTTCAATTATTATTTTACCGACAGCTTCCCAATAACGCGAGTATTATAATATAAAAAAATAACAGTGCACACATTAGACTTATCAATTTTGTAGGTCAATTTAGGTAGATAGTATATGTATATTATTATTAATATAAGCATAGTAAACTAGTGGATATGGGTGTGGGCATTGAATTACAGAGACAAACACTTTTAAACGAACCATTCTCTCTATATAGCGTGCAAAACTAGACATATGAATATGAGTGAAACCGACTGCCATAAATAAATATTACAATGTTCTTGTATATTAATAAATAAATAGTAACAGTCTGTTTATTCTAACTGGGCCTTTTCTCCTAACATTGATATATCGTACTTCATTTGTTATTTTGTTTGAGTCTGTTTGTTATATTATATCAGTTAGAACTTCAGTACCCTTTTTTTTATAAAATAATATAGTACTGTTATAGGTACTCAAACCCAACATACGCAAAATAAGAGGGATTACAAAAAGTACAAAACCGAAGTTACTTTTTAAAAATAAAATGGAAACAAAATATTCTTTGATCGTAATTTAAAGAAGCCAATTACCATAATTAAGAATATTAACGATTCATATTGTATATTATCACACTTTAATTTCGAATAAAAAAGCGAATAACATTAGACATTATTGCTTAAAAAAATAATAATTTCATATTTTCCTTCAATTTCTTAAGTAGTGTTGAATTTTAAAGTTTTTAGACCCCTTTTGACTATTTTTCAATAATGCTATACTTGTAGATTAAAACTAACATTTATGATATAACTTCTAAACTTGGAAACAAACTGCATTATGGGTGATAAGTAACAAAAAATGAACAGCTGAAAATTATATAACTTGAACAGAAATGAAATCGCTTATGAAACAAAGATATACTTGAGACAATTCTATACGCTAATATTGTAAATCTTATATCCACAACTGTAACAGACCTACATTATTCAGTATATGATAACATAAAACGCTTTGTCGCGCGCTTATATACTTGTAGATATAAGATAAGACGATATTATAAAATGTAATCATATTTTATCTTAAATGTAGTCTATCGCCTGTCAGATGTAGACGGCCTTTTCAAAAGCAGATCAAAAGGCAGACGACGACGGCCAATTCTTTATCACATTATACACTCAAAACTTTAAACACTTCTGGTCGAGGGATTATAACTTACAGACCCTTAATTGTTCTCAAAACAAAATCAATACTTTCCCTACTTATTTGTTAATTCAGAAAATAACTAGGTACTTATACTAATTATTAGAATAATATGTATAAATATAGTTGTTTTTCTCCACATATATAGTTTCATAAGATAAGTGAATATGGGAAATATGAATATTCATGTAAGAAATAAGTCATGAATAATATCTTACATATTCATATATGACATAATATTATATATTTTGGTTATTTTACATTATTTTACATTAAATTGTTTATTTAATAAAAGACATTTATAGCAAGTAAATTAACATATCATACAGACAATATTTTAAATTAGTTTAAATGAAGGTAACTTATTATATTATTAATATAAAAAAATACAAGCTATATGTAACTAAATTTAAATATCAATATTAGTTAGTAATATTTGATTTCAATTTTATATATATACAGGGTGGCCACGTCAGATGGAAAACAAAATTTGTGTATATTTGTGTATAATTTGTGTAAATTTCAAAAATTATTTGTGTATATACTATCCTAAAAAGGTCATTTTTACTTCCCAAAAAAATGTATTTTTTGTCAAAACAATTTCTATATTTTTTCAATTGTAAAAAAT
>JAYRBW010115613.1:0-17596 GCA_036023295.1 Invenusta paracnida
AAATATCTGATAAAAAATTAAAACCACTCATTTATATGCATTCTACGTAATAAAACAAAAAATTCCGCACTAAATGCAGTTTTATAGGCTATGCATTATGTGTAGCCATGCAAGCAGGATAAGGTTTTAACGAAAATTTTAGAATGGTCTGTTTGGATACCTGTATGCAGTAAAAACGTATCTAATATATGTACCTATATTATCTGCAAGATTTACTGTGTAATGCTGATAATTATTAAATTATATAATCATTTGTATACATAGCATATTGCAAACAAAGTTTTATTATCTAAAATGTTTTTTTTATACATTTTGCAAGGATAGCAAAAACTAAATTGTTAATTTAGTAAATAATAAAACTAATAAATATTGTAGCCAGGGAAACTAATTTCAATCATCTGCTATGAACCATGTATTAGTTATTCTATCAATTGTGATTTTCATTGTTTTGAAAATGTATTAGTATTGACCCAAATAAATTTATTTATACTGAATTTAAAAAATAGCTAGTGAAGTGTATGCTTTCTATAAGAATAAGACAATTAAGAATATAAATATTGTATTTTTATGATGTGTATTCTACACTTAAATTTTGTTGTTTTAAACTAATTTTTTGCTTTGTATCATTTCAGATTTATTATGAGTGTTCAAGTTGCCCCGTCATCAATGTCAAGTTCACTATCCAATATGAAGAGTGGTGACGCACCATCTGGGGCATCGTCTGAGGGTAAAAATGGACAAGAGTGGAGTAAAGCAAACTTAAACCTTCCTCCACGTGATTCACGTTTAAAAACAGTAGATGTAACTGCAACAAAAGGAAGTAGTTTTGAAGATTTTTGTTTGAAAAGGGAAATTCTCATGGGTATTTATGAGAAAGGATGGGAACAGCCATCACCAATTCAAGAAGCTAGCATTCCAATTGCACTAACTGGTCGAGATATATTAGCCAGAGCTAAAAACGGAACAGGCAAAACTGGGGCATATTCTATTCCATTGTTGGAAAATATTAACCCAGACATTGATCACCTTCAGGGTATTGTGATAGTGCCTACACGAGAACTTGCTCTTCAGACAAGCCAAATTTGTATTGAATTGGCAAAGCACACTAAATGTAAGATTATGGTTACTACAGGTGGAACCATTTTAAAAGACGATATTATGAGATTGGAAGGTCCTGTACATATTATTATTGCCACACCTGGTAGAATTCTTGATCTCATGAAAAAATATATTGTAAAAACAGATCATTGCAAAATGTTGGTTCTTGATGAAGCTGACAAACTTCTTTCCCAGGATTTCAAGGTGTGTTGAATCATATGCAGTACTACTAATTTATAATTATTTCAGTGTGTTCACAACAATAATAAATAAAAAAATTTCGAAAGGCAGTATTTCATCGTAGTAAATAATTATAATTCCATAGGTTAGTAATACGCTGACATTTACATATTATATGAAATTATCAGGTATGTCATGTGCAATTGCTATCGCTATAATGACAGTTTAATTAAATAACTTTTTTTAAATAATATTTCTTTGATTTCGAAATTGGGAAGCACTATTTAATTATTTTAATTGCTACATTGATTTTTCTTTTTGGTTTTATCAGGAAATGCTGGATCGTATTATTTATGGACTCCCCAAAGAACGCCAGATTATGTTGTATTCTGCAACTTTCCCCCTTACCGTCCAAGATTTCATGAATGCATATCTTCAAGCGCCCTATGAGATCAACTTGATGGAAGAGTTGACCTTGAAGGGAATTACTCAGTATTACGCTTATGTACAGGAAAAACACAAGGTTTGCTTTTATTTCATATGTCTCCTTATATTTTTGTGATTTTGTAATGTGTTGCAGTATAGTACAATATTTTACTGTTTTTAACTTTAATCTTTGCGTTATTACATTTTTTTAAAGTGAGAAGCAATATTTCTTGCAAACACATTTTAAATTTTTTCTTAACCCTTAAAGCTCCAGTGGGTCTGTGGGACCCATAGCCTAAATTCAAATGTAATTTATTATATGAAAAAAAGTAAACTAACAAAACTCATTGACTTTTTCTTATTTTTGGTCCACTATGAAATCTTATTACTGATTTTTTTATAGCTTGATTTTTGTCAAACAGACAATATATACAATATGTGTTACACTTAGCACTACTGGGTCTGATAGACCCAGTACCAATTTCGGTATACCTATTTGTGTATCTGGCTAATTATTTTATCGCGGAATTATAATGCGATGCTGATGATCTATTTGAAGATAGTTAGTAGGTACATACATGCTGCTGTTGCTACCACTTGTTAGTGATGGGCTGAAACTTGGTTGATTTCCTTCAGCATTACACAGCAATTAACCAACCTATGTCTTATTTTATAGTGGAGTGAAGTTATTTTTGGTGAATAGGAGAGAATTGATTTAGGCCAGTATTGATCGCTGAATATACATACCTACTCGTTTACATAGCGTGAGTTTATTTTATTCTGAAGGCATTACTAGTTAGTAACCAACCTAGTAGAATTTATTGAGTGGAGTGATTCATCGCAGGATTTTATCACTTATACCTACGTCTTATTTTATAGTGGAGTGATAATTTATATTTTTTGTGCAACAATTACATGTATACGTGCAAAGTCATATAAAATGAGTAGACGATTATTCACAGCACATGAGGCAGCCGCCCGAATTATGGCTGCAAGTGACAGTGATATAGATGACGAAAGTGATAATTCTGGAGACATTAGTACACAGGAAGAAGAGGATGCGATTATTGATATTGATTGCCCAGTGAACGATTCAAATGATAATAACAGTTCAGATAATTCTGATAATACAGTAGGTGATGTAGGTCACAGATTGTCTAGAAACGGAAACATTCGATGGAGTAGTGAGCCACCTGTAGCAGTTGGACGTGTCAGGGCCCTAAACATTGTACGATATACTGCCGGTACAGCACCTCATGTTGTACGACAATGTCAATCTGCAGAAGACATTTTTTATTCTTTTATCACAGAGGAAATGATTCGTGATATAGTGCAACATACAATTATAGAAGGTCTCCGACGTTTTCCGAACTGGAAGGAGACAACTTCTATTGAAATTTGTAAGTTTATCGGTTTGGTTTTGCTTGTGGGAGTTTACACATCCAAAAGCGAGTCTGTAAAACAACTTTGGAACATTGAACATAGTCTGCCAATTTTTGGCAAGGTTATTTCAAGGAATCGTTTTGTAAGTTTGAGCGCCATAATGATATTTGATGACCGTACAACTTGTGTGGAGTGCCGTGCCACTGATAAGCTTGCTCCATTTCGCTCAATATGGAATAAGTTAATCGGCAAATGCCGTTCTAACTATGTGCCTCATGACCATATGACAGTCTACAAACAATTAGTAACCTTCAGGGGAAGGTTTATTCCGGATGTTTATCCCCTCCAAGCCAGGAAGGTATGGCTTTTGTGCGACATTAATAAATACTGCTACAATGGAGATATATACACAGGTAGATGTGGACAAGCACGTGAAGTAAACCAAAGTTCAAGAGTTGTGCTTTAAATGACAGAACCGCTAACTAATACAGGCGCAACTCAAAGCAAGGCGGCTTTCATACATGGAAACTATACGTCGCAATAAACCAGAATTACCAATTGATTTTCAAGCTAGTCGTCAGCGTCCAGTGCATTCCTCGTTCTTTGAGGTTTCCAATGATGACATGGTAGTATCATACGTACCAAAGAGATCCAAGGCAGTAAACTTGTTTTCACTTCTATGCACAATACTGCAGAATTGTCCAATAATCGGGGTAAACCACAACTTATTCTAGACTACAATGCGCTAAAATCTGCAGTTGATACGCTAGATAGTTTGCAAGTATAGCTGCAAGAGATGAACTTTGCATTGACTAATGTAACATTTCTACAGCATGATGGACATAGCAGCCTACAATACATTTGTGATATTTCTTGATGTCCACCCACAATGAATGGGAGCGCCGAAAGTCACACAGAAGACGACTTTTCCTTGTTCTCCTTGCACGACAGATGATTGGTGGTCAGCAAGTTCAAGCGGTTCGTCCTGCAGCAGTTGCTCGTCCGGAAGTTCAAGCGTATTGTCCTGTAGAATTTGCTCGTCCGGAAGTTCAAGCTGATCGTCCTGCAGCAGTTGCTTGTCCGGAATTTCAAGCGCATCGTCTTGCTAAGAGAATATGTACTTTATGTGATGGCAACGTGTTCGCAAAACTGCCTATTGTTGCCGTCAATCCAATGTTCTTGTCTGCATGGAGCATGCCTGTATCTTCTGCAACAACTGTCTTCCAAACTAATTTATTCAAAGTGTGTTTTCGTTATTAGCATACTCTAATACTCTCATTATTACTCTTTCATACCATACTCATTATTACGTGTTTTAAGTATCATTTTTTCTGTAAATATAGTAATAGTAATGTACTGGGTCTCTCAGACCCATTGGGCTTTAGTGTGATTTTTTGTTGGGGCTTTAAGGGAACTGAATTATATTTTCAAATTTCGAATAAAGTTTCAATAAATGTTGCACAATCACCATTTTTCTTGGTGAAAAGATTTTAGTCGGTCCAGATTTAAGAGTTATTATATTACTTTATTATACTTACTAACTTATTTGGTGTTTTAATGATTAACCACTACTATTTTACTTTTCAGGTTCACTGTCTCAATACATTGTTTTCGAAATTACAAATCAACCAGTCAATAATTTTTTGCAACACAACACAACGAGTGGAGTTACTCGCCAAAAAGATTACAGAGCTCGGTTATTCCTGCTACTACATTCATGCCAGAATGTCACAACAATATCGCAACAGAGTTTTCCATGATTTCCGTATGGGCCATTGTCGCAATCTGGTGTGTACAGACCTTTTCACTAGAGGTATTGATATACCTTCGGTCAACGTTGTCATTAACTTTGACTTCCCCAAATATGCAGAAACGTATTTACACAGGATCGGTCGATCTGGTCGCTATGGCCATTTGGGTATTGCTCTCAATCTTATCACATACGAGGACAGGTAAAATATTATCTTTATGCTGCTTTATAGGTAGAACCATTACCTCACGGGGAAATTTTTAATTAATAATAATAAGTACAGTAATGCAATATTACAGATAATATGTCTATTAGTGTTATCAATAAGGTTCCTATTTAAAATCACTACTGTACTAAGTCTAAAAGTATATGATGATGAAAATGATGCTAAAAAACGGGTAATTTTACTTCAAAATTTCTTAATGGATAATTTCAATATAAACTTTTAATATGAACATTATAAATTCAGTAGCTATTCTCCCAACAGTCATGGCATTTTTATTTTTAATCAAACCGCTTTTTGTGTGAAATAACACAATTTTGAGGTATATTTTTTCTTTAATTCGATGTTTCACCATTATGACTTAGACTTGTTAAATTTAAGTTATGCCGGTATCCGTGGAAAAATCGACTTGGATTTTCACCAATATCTTAGATGTTTCTATTGTTCATTAAAATATATATATGTTATAATATTTATAGGGTATATTGCATTGATATCTAGTCTGCGAACTTATTAAAGCCCCTTGTATTAGTATGCCGTCGTTATTAATAGACCTCGTGTAAAAATCTAAGTAATTTTCGAAGCACTATATAGTTAAAAATGCATGTTAGTGTTAAAATGCTTCTCTATCTATATCAGTTCGCTGCTAAGTAATTTGTTTTGTTATTTTGTTTTGAATTTGCTGTTATCTAGTATTGATATTGTATACAAATAACAACATTTTACGTGTAATATTGATATTATGAGCATTTTTTCATAAGAAATAAACTATGTCAGACGCCACTAATTTTTTTATTATATTGATTAGTTCTCCGATCTTGCTTTTTTATGTCGCGTTTTTTTAGTTTAGTTACCTAATAATTAATCTACTACTTAATAATGAAGTAGTTTCAAAATCACATTATATGTATTTATTCAAATGTGTTGGCTATTATTCAATTAAATAAGAATAATCTCTTGTATCTAAAATGATCAACATTTACAATTATTCGTTGTGATGTCCAAAGTATATTTAAAATATCGTAAACCAAAAGGCTGAACACAGCGCGTAAAAAATCAATGTTAGCCATGGCTCACTGACAAAGAATACTGTCCTTCTTTTCTGTGTATGTGTAGATTGTATTTTCGACTCACCGTGCTGCGTTCAGTGTGCATAGGCCTTAACTGTTTTAGTCGCGCTGTTGTGTAAGCAACTTCGGGAGTACGGATTTTAGATAATAAACTAGAGTTTAAAATGTTGAATAATGTTTTATGTGTTAATATAATATGTTTTTATTACTATTTTTAAAGTTATGTCTAGATATAGAATTTAAAAACAATAAATTTGTACACAAAAAATACCATTTTAATGTTGAAAATTTAATTTCTAAATAGGCTGCTCAGATAATCTAACGTGAAACTTAATTTCTGTTCATTTAATTAAATAATAACCCCGTCAACTATGTACACATATCAACGAAATGAATGCAATCTTTAAAAACATTATTTCGCAGGTATGCCCTCAAGGAAATCGAGACGCAACTGTGCACGGAGATTAAAGCCATTCCGAAGAATATTGACAAACGTTTGTACGTAGCGGAATACCAAATAGACGGAAATCTCGACAAAGCGACAAAGGAAGCTTTGGCTGGAGGAAAAGGATTGCCTCCCACAGAAGAACAAGAACCCGGTGCATCAAACTCTAATTCTACAAATTAGTTTCTTTTTATTACATCAATCTCGTGCTATACACGACTTCAGCAGAAAAGCTGCATCAATATGTGTGATTCCCTGCTAATGTGCTTTCGACAATACTATTTGCTGTCCTCGACAAAATGTTTTGTGTTCACAATATTTGATTGTTAGAATTTGTCATGTACATGTTATTAGTATACTGGCCCCATTATCTCTCAAATAACACTGTTAAATATGCTCAATATGGCTAGAGTATACGTACATCTTAATTTAATATGCTGTAAATAGCTGCACTATTGTGTTAATACAGTTGTCCATTTCATTTGTTCCATATTGTACAGATTTTTCACATGCATTAACGCATAAATAAGGATTTGTTTGAAGGGAAATTTACCTGTGACTTAATTGTTCCATCGACTAATATTGTAATTTTCTCCATATTCCCGTCACTTCCACTTGTACATTTCTATAATGGAGAAATTAAGTGATCCACAAACTCACAATTAACAGGAAAATGTGCCTTTCCTCCCTAATTTTTTTGAGGTAGGTAAGGGCTGTCTTTGGATGGCCACCTGTGGTCTGTTTGTACAGACTTGCATTTTCATCGATCCCTGGCTGTGTATTTCCAGTCAATGGGATAGGTAGAATGACTTAATAAGACTATCCGTTTAACTTGACACAGAATGAAGTATGTTGGTATAATTGATATTAATTTGGAACGATCACTTGCGTTGGATATTGTGTCAAACTTATTTTTCAGTCTGATTTATAAGATTAAATTTAAGTAGTTTTATTTTATGAATATTCTTCCTTTTTGGTTGGATACATATTATACTTCTACCTAACATAGGCGTCTTTCTCGTGAAATCTGTTAATGACTTGTTTTGATCTTGGTAATGCTATATGATGAGAAAGATTGTCTCTTATTATGTTAATGAATGCTTCTTTTTTACTGATTTAATTTTGGTAATAAAGAAGTTTTTGATGATTTTAAATATTTTGTTTTTTTTATTACATGTGTGGTTTTCAGATGACATTTAGTTGTATTTTGTGTATATATTATAATTACATTTTAATTTTAGCAGTAAACAAATATGCGCTGCGCGTATACGTATATGCTCAGCTTGCACTAGTTTTTTTAAATGTTTTATGTGATTATGATTTTTAATTGACTTAATGTTTAAATTTAATTAACGGATCAAAATTCGAAGCGGTAGTTAATCAAATTAAAGCTAGCAATTTTACTGTATTCATTTAATTTTTTGATAATACTTTCTGAAGTAACATAACAACATTGCATTAAATTATTGCGGTATTTATAGATTAATATACATGATTGATATTTTTTATTGGTTAATAATATTTATATAGCTCTAAAATTTGGTACACAATGTCTTCCGTGCTGTGTATGTACAGTAGTTTGTATTATTTAAATTTTATCATATCTAAGGTAATGTCTACAGGGTGTTCCAAAAGTCTAGATATTTTAGTCAATATTATATAAAATTTATATTTAACAATATAGGTACCTGTGCAATTATAGGCATTTGGAAAATATAAATTGTATATAATATTAAAATTGGTTATATATATAATATCCCAATTTGATTGTTAAAAGCATTTGATCTTAAATGATAAATGTTAAATTTGTTGAGCTTCGTTATAATTTATTTATTTTTACGTTCTCGATTTAGATAATTCATGTTTTTAGGCACTTATACTTTTATTTTTATACAAGTAAACCTTCCAATTTAATGTTTATAAACCCAGATACCTTCTATGTAATATTTAAAATTTATCCAAAATCTTTAGGATGGTTTTTATATAATCTAATATGGGTTAAGATGTTAATAACTTTTCTTTAGTTTTATAAACAAGACAATTTTAACATACCTAAGCTGTCTGTAATATATAATTTAATGTATGTATATATATCTAAAATATACTTTTTACTAATTTGGGTTATCCGTAACATTTTGAGAAGTCGTATTTTTGCCGGTCGAGCAATGCCTACAATAATTGTTTTATTTATTTTATTAATTAACTTTATTGTTTATTTTACCAATTTTATATAAAGTACATAGCTAGGGATAAATTTGCACGTTCTTTATGATTTATATTTACTATTTTATGAATTATTTTGTAACATTAAATTTTTATTATTTAGTCCTAAATTATGGCTGAAGCGGCAGCTAATATTGAGGAGGAGGATCCGAGCGAGGAACCACAGCTTAAATATAAACGAATTGCCAATGGTATGAACGCAATTATTGCCAGTGATGCTGTATCCTGTATGTCTGTCCATGAAAAGGTGTGTATTTTTAATACTAAAGTGTAACTATCCTATATATTAGTATTCAAATAAAACAATGATTCATGTTTGTAATTTTTTATAGAATCTAAATATACGTTTTACTTATATGTTTTCTATTTGGAAATTTCGCAATGATTTATTCTTTCAGTTCATTGCAGTTGGTACGCACTGGGGAGTGATTAATATTTTGGATCATTTGGGATTTTCTATTGAAAATAAGAAGATCAATATAGTAGGTTTCTTTAATGATTTTGATATTATAATTACGTTTTTGAAATTAATTAGTTGTTTTAAATTGTTGAATATATTTTATTTACAAGGTTTAGTTATATTTTTTCAAAGTTTTGTATGTATATTGAACGTAATTTGAAAACATTAAGCATTAAATACGATTAAATTTAAACAGATGAAAGACAACACCTTATTATAATATGTTATGCTTATTACATTAATTTTGTTACCAATCTTAAAATATTGTGCAATAGAAGTAACCAGATTAGACGATGTGGTAGCATCGTTAAGAACAAGAGCGTCAGCTTGCGAGATATTAACAACTTGTCATTAATGCTAAGGAGAATGACTAGCTAATAAATCAGGCTAGAATGCGTTAAAAAGCTCATTTTTGGTATCTGTGTAATCGCCAAGCGCTAAAAGGAACAAAATGCACTTAAAGGTTTCGAAATATTTTTTTAAAGTGATCAATTTCCATGAAAAATCGTTTCTTGTTAGGTTTATATTTTGTTAAACATTGTTTCATTTCTATATTGAAGCATTAACACTAAAAGAAACAAAATTTAGTATAACTCTTACTATAAAGGAAATTAATATTTCTTAATGGAAATTAAATCACTTTTATAAATTAATTTCGATGCATTATGTCAAGTTTCTAAAAATTTACATCAGCTGTTAATTACAGTTTCGGTAAATTTATGAACTATTTATATTATTATTATTTTAGTGAATTTTCCTATTTAAATTTACATATGTTAAATATTCACGATCTAATTGTTATAATTCTTACTATTGGAAATTAATATATGTTTGAATATGTAACATGTATTCATATATATACATATATATGTATTCATTAGTATATATGTATCTCAACTAAAAAAATCCTAAAAACAAGAAAACAAAAATGAAGAAAAAATGAATAGCAGTGGTAATTGCTTATTATCTAATAACTAGACATTTATCTATGTGAGTTTTTTGCTTCATGTTCCATTGCCAATCCTTTTGTATCAATTTCTTTAATAGCTGTATCATCAATATCAACTTTTTCCTTTTGAGGAGCTTGTTTCTTGGCTTTTTCTGTGACTCCGTCGTTTTTTTGTACCTAATAATATGTGTAGAATATTACTTTATAGGTTATTTAATTTAAAACATGACATTAAATAGTGCCAAATGTACACATGCTTTAAGATCTTATTGTTTGTTAACGTAAAATTCTATTATTTTTGTGAAGTTATTTTTATGAAGTAAAATATAAGTACCACCTCGTAGGTATATATAATTTGTCTATACTATAAGTATCTGGTTACTTCTTACACCTTATATACGTTCGTAGAAAATGTCATTTTTAATCTAATACATGTTTAACCTGGCTGTTATAAAATGTTCATATTTTAAACCAATTAACTTGAGTTTATTTTATTACTATATTAACAAAAGTTACATAATTGCTATATTTTGGTCTGAAATAAAATAAATGACTATTTTTAAAGTGGTCTCAACTTTCATTACATTGAATAGGTTTTTTAATTACATACTGTATTTTTCTCTTTTTTAGCACTGTACAACCGTGAATCAAATTAGTATTGATGAACATGGCGATTATTTGGCAAGCTGTTCTGATGATGGCCGTGTACGTTAATTTTTTATTTTTTTAAACAGTTTTAATAAAAACAAGCACTTTAAAATATGATTTATTCCGAATTTGTTGTTAGAAATTAATAAACTAAATTTAAGATAATATAATATGTATATTTTTGTTTGAAAGTTATAATTTTAACCACTTAATATATAATCTAAAATAAAATGTATACAGGTGGTTGTTCATGGCTTGTATACGACGGAGTATAGTCAAATTCTTAACTTCGATCGTCCAGTCAAAGCTGTTGCCATTGCTCCGGACTACGCTAAATCTCGCCAATTTGTTACTGGAGACGACAGAGTAAGATTTTCGATTAGATTACCAAAAATACTGTCACGTATCTAAATTTAGTTATTTGTTTTTCTTGACATTATTTTTAGTTAATTCTGGTTTCCAAAGGATTGATCACTCGGAATAAAACAGAAATTTTGCATCAAGGAGAAGGACCCATTCGAAATATAAAATGGAAAGGAGATTTTATAGCTTGGGCAAATGATTATGTAGGTTAACACTTAAATATATATAATAAATATATGCAACCATATTAATTATTACTATTCCTTATTATCCTATTAGTTATCCTTACAGTAAGTAATACTTTTTATTACTACAGATTTAAATAAATTTTACTAATTTAGTCAGGTGTATAGCATAGAAGTCGGACTAACCTTGTAAGGTTAGTTATTGGTTATCGGAATAAGGCCCCTAACAATAGTCCGATCTCTATGGTGTATAGTATATATTTGTTTATTATATATATATATATTAAGTTATTCAGGTGTACTACGTAGCACCTATAATTATTACCGATTTAAATCAATTTTACCTTCTTATTACAGGGTGTTAAAGTTTATGACATAAAGGAGAAAAAATTAATCACTTATGTCACTCGAAACAAGGAGGACGAAAAGTACTGTTTATATTATTTGAAATTATATATATAGGTATATATTCATAATATGGGTTATTTTTTTATTATTAGACTTCGTCCTGAACTATATAAGTGCCATATATATTGGCGTGACAACACTTCATTTATCATCGGTTGGGGACATACAGTCCGTGTCTGTGAAATCAAGCTTCGTCTGGGTGGTAATGTAATGCAAGAGAAGTCAATGCCAATACGTTACGTACAAATTAGCCAGTATTTTACAATTCCTGACTACATTTGCGGTGTGTCTGCCAGGCAAAATATGGTACTTGTTCTTATTTATCCACGCATTGAGGAAACCACCACCTCACAAGAAGAAGAAATAAGTTCAGCTCGACCACAAATGTTGATCGCGGAGCCTATGGTGGATAGTTACAGAGAACGAAGTACAGACGAATTGCCAATAAGAGGTTTTGAAAAACATAAGTGCAACAATTATCATCTTGGTACGTTGTTTAATATCATTTAAATTTAAAAATTAACTACATTTAAAATTCTCTGTGCTGGTACGTTGTAATGTGTTTGTAACATTGTTTTCTACAAAAATAACTATAACACATTATGTGTTTACTTTAAATCCAAAAGAATCATGGTATATAATTATAGTCTATTAATCTTTAGTATGTCTACACGATGCCCAAGTCAAATAACTACATCAACTATTAAATACTCTACTGTGAGAATTATCTCTCTTGAAACGTGAGGTATGTGTAGATACACCCTGTTATGTCTTATAACTGACGATATGTAGTGATATTGATCAGCTGATTTAAAAGATTTAATAATAACTAAAAGCTGGAAAATATATTATAGTTTATTAAGGCGCGTTTCTCAAATATCTGCCTCCTCAGTTATTGCATTGAATTAAGACTAAGAATGTTAAACATTTGTATAGTATTGTTACGTAATAATTCAGAGATAAACACAAATAATGACATTAATGGGATACACAGCAGTAAATATTTAACATGAGAAAAATCTATACCGAAATTATAATTGCAGAATACAAATAGGCAATAGCTACTAGCATTGTATAAAATTGTATACTTGTATACTAATTGTACACTTTTGTATACTTTTATACTATTGTATTTAATATATAAGGCTTTCCTAATTTTAGTTTGAAGATCATGACTATATGTATTTTAATTATCCACAATTTTAAATTGATAAAAAAAGTTATTGCAATTTTGTATGTATTATATTATAATGTACAGTATTTTTTATATTATTCAGAATTTTTAATTGATTTAATGAAAAGTTATTACAACAATGGTTTTATATTATAAGATTATTATTTTATATCTAAAGTATAAATAAATAAATATTATGTAATAACTTCTTTAATCAATTTAAAAGTCGTAATATTTTTGGTCATGTCCTTTAAAATAAAATTTGCGAAACCATATGCATTAAATACCCATTTATATAATAATTAACTGTATCCAATTTATTTTGTATCAATTCTAACATCTCTCTGCTCGTAATTTCTGTGTGTCTGTCCTGCAATGTTTTTAATTAGTAAAATATATCTGAAGTAAAGATGTCTATATAATACAGGAAAATATTCGCAGTTATTCTTCATTTACTTTATTATTAAATATGGGTATACCGTATTAAGCTTATTTTACTACCAATCTTCAACACCCGCCAATCATGTTTTAATGTTAGGCTTTGTGTTTATTTCTGACAACTAATTATGTAATAATTATATATATATTATCTATATATTTCATGTTGATATCTTCCGAAGTAGAAAGTATCTGCGAAACGTGTTTTAGTAAAGTATGAATATTATTTTTCTGTATTTATTTACAAACACGTTAACTTGAGTTTTATATATATTTGTACATGGTATCTCATAAGTCATACGTATTTATTTTATAAAGTTTATACAAAATGGAAATTTAGTAGATATAATTTCAAATTTAAGCTCAGTTTATCATTTTATTAAAATACTATGATTTAATTTTATTGTTATAAAATATTGTTATATCACCATATAATATGGCATATGTTGTATTTACAGCATAAATATATCCTGTAAGAACCATATCTGATAGATCTGTCTTTGTATTTGTAGAAAGCATTCCTGGTGAAAACACTCATTTCGTAGTTTCCCCAAAAGATGTAATATGCGCACAGGAAATGGATATGGATGATCGTGTAGAATGGTTGATGGAACATGAAAAATTTGAAGAGGCACTTTCTTTAGCAAAGGAAAATGAAAGGTTACTTCGGAATTATTCAAGACAGGTATTTGTAGTGTTTTGTACCTTATTTGTTAAATAATTATTAACTTGTATAAATAATAATAATATAATTTTGTATATAATTGCTTAACGTGTTCAGGGATTGCTTTGAAGTTTACTTTACAATTGTTTTTTTCTTTTACATTGTACATTTTTGTTTATATTAACCTCAAGTTTACTTTCACTGGAACTCACTATAATAGAATGAAACTTTAAATACAATGCACAAAATCTGGCTTGCATGTTTGCACTTGTAGGATTTTTAGTTCTGAATAAGACAATCATACTTCAATATAGTACAATCACAATTCAAAATGGGATGCCCGAATTTCATGTTTCTAAATTAAAAATCAAAGGGAGAATATCAAAGTGCAAATTGAGACGCCTTGCCGTACCATTTTGAACTGTGATTCAAATTGAAATTCAATGTATGTAAGATTATCACATTTCAAATTAAAACGCTTAAACGCAGAGTTTAGATTATTGACCTTTAGCATCGTGATTATCAATATTCAAAATTAGGCTGTTTTCTTTTAACCGGAAATAACTAGAATAATTAAGTCAATGAAAAAGCAGCGAATATAGGAATTTAAACTTATATATGTTTACTTATCACTTTCTTTGCGTTTTTACCTTTGGTATTGTATTTCTAACCTTAATTGATGACTGTTCGTTAAATCTCCGATTTTTGCATTTTCATATTTCAGTTATTTTCTGCTTTATGTTACATGATTGTTTTATATTGCTAACAATTGTACAACTGCTTCCAAAAGTGTACCGATTCCCATTGTACACGGATTTTTTGTTTCAAAATATACGCCAATAATAATAATAATATAAAAATCAGTTAACTAAAGAATCCTAATTAGTATATTTAAGTTCGTAACACGTAATTTCGGCGCAAATACAAATCTATAAATCTGATCACGTTATAACACATATTAAAAAAAACTGAACATACCATATACTTAAAATACAATATTTAAGTTTTTATTTTTCAATTCTTTTATACTAGTTAATCTATAAAGTTACTTCAGTCAATTTAACTACATATCTACTTTATTTTAAATTTTACTTTTTTTGTCAAATTAAAAAATTAAAATACTACAAAGTGTAATGACGTATAATGAGTGTATACTATGGTAATAATGAAATGAGTACTGTCTATTGAACATATATTTGCTTATATTTATTATATATTCCTATAACGAACTTAAGGGAAGAATCCTTTTTATGTATTTATTGCATAATTTCTTTGGTATATTTTTAAATATATATATTGTTAATTAGATTCAGGATAGTAACATAATACAAAAAAATCGTGTATAGAGAAAATATATCAATTTAAATTTCTATATGCTTTGCTTTGTGATTTTTTTATAACGAATACTGCTAAAACTAAAAGCCAATAATCAAAACTCGTTTCAAAGGCGTTCCAATATAACTTAACTGTGGTAATTATCTTACATTGAATTTCGATATGAATCACAATTCATAATGGGACGGCTAGGCGTTTCATTTTGAGATATTCTCACCTTGATTTTCAATTTAGCAGCGTGAAAGTCAAAAGTCAGGCGTCGCATTTTGTTTGTACTATATTAAAGTATAATCGTTTCATTTGAAACTAAAAATCATATATGTAACCAATTCTCTCTCTCTAAAAGTACCGTGTCCAGTGAGGACGTTGATGATCAGGGCTATCCACTGTCTTGTTGACTTTATCAGCTCTTGCTCTGATACCTGTGATCTCTTATTGTTTGGTACTTGTGCTGTCATCCATTTGCTTAGGCTTCTCAAATAAGTCAATGGCTGCCTGCCTCTGCTCCTCTTTCCTTCTATCTGACCAGTTTATGTTAGATTTTCTAAGCCTTCGTTTCTCATTGCGTGCCCAAGGAATTGGAGTAATAATTAATTAGCCTATTTATAGATAGTATTGCATTGGTTACTTATATTTTAACTGTCATTTTTAAAGAAACGTTTAAAATATTCTTCGGATAATCTGTTTTCTACTATGCGTTTCCAATTTTTTTATGCCATTCTTTCAATTTGATTTTTTAAATAATTTTTAGACAGTTGGAATACGTTATATCGATCATCTTTTGGCAACTAAGCATTTCTCTGAAGCCGGTAAACTTTGTCCTACTGTGCTCCAAGACAAGCAATTATGGGAAGATCAAATTTACAAGTTCTTTCAAATGGGACAATTGACCGTAAGTACGAGTAATTTTATTATGAGGCTGTTTCTGAAGCTAAATATTTGAAGCATTCTGAAGCTGCTAATTTTGTTATATATCGTATGTTAAATTTAGAAATTAATATTTTAAAATTAATTCTTTAAAAATGCTTCAATTGAATTTTGAACCACGTGACACATTTTTTGCTTGTTTATTTATCCTATTTACAATTTATTAATTAACTCCAATTTTGTATATTTTTAGCAAAATGAATTCATCAGTTTTTATTGCCGTTCAACATTTTTATGTTTGGTTTAATAGTATATTATTATTATTTTTAATTTGATATTGAAATTGTCTTTTTTATTTTAGCATGTAGCCAAATATTTGCCTGTTGAAAACCCGCGTCTTGATACTACGGTTTATGAGATGTTACTGAATGAATTTTTGCATCGAGATCTTCCGGGTTTTTTAAACATGTTGCAGATATGGCCAGATGATTTATATAATTGTACCACAATGATTCACTCTATCTTGGATCGTTTAGATAAAGCCGAATTCTTTGAAGCTACTGGTGATCGAGATGCACTTTCTTCGCGTGATCAAATTCTTTGGCATAGTTTAGCCATTCTTTATGAGAAATCTGGAGCCTTTGATAAAGCATTGGCTATTTATTTACGACTCAAGAATCCCTATGTTTTCTCTTTGATTCACCGACATAATCTGTTTACTGCAATTCACGAAAAAATTGTCTTGTTATTGCAATTTGATAGACCTCGAGCAATCAAACTCCTTCTTGAAAATGCCGATAAAATTTCTGTGAGTATTAACTGTTATTCTATGTCTTTTATTTGTAATTGTTTAAAAAGCATATAAATTATATGCGTATGGATTATAAATTCGCATTTGTAGTTTTAAAGGTTTTTTAATTCACTTTATGCGGAAAATGTAATTGTATGGTTTGAAAATTAGAGGATTTTTGCACAAACTAGTTATTTTTAAATAATATGCAATGCTGTATCAAAATATATTGTCCATTTTAATGTGTAAAATAATATTATATCCCCACCTAATTAATTTTAGAACGTAAGTTTTTGTTATAAATCTAATGATCAGAATGATAATAACTTTGCTAAATAATTACTAACAGTTTTTTTAACACAAGCTATTCAAATCGGTTGGCGGAATAGCGTCGACACGGAAAATGGCCGACAATTGAAAATACATAGCTAAGTTATATTACAAATATTTGGCAAAAGCCGGAATAGCGTCGACACGGAATAACATCGACCCGGAAAATGGCCGACAAGTATAAATG